>VZRZ01007881.1:142615-230619 GCA_013398175.1 Climacteris rufus | reverse complement strand
GCCGTCACGGCGGGCGCCCGGGGGGGCGGAGCGGAGCGGAGTCAGCTCTCTGCTCTTGACGCCACCAGTTTTGAGCCGCCCGGGCTCAGCGCAGGGCGATGCTATACGGTGACGCCTGACAGAGGGTTTGTTTGTAACTAATGTACCTGCAAATAACTTCCCACGGGCCGAAACAGGGCTACTTCTGTAGAAGAAACCCGAGCTACTTCTGCCTAGAAACGGGACCATTCTCTCTAGATGGTTTTCAGCCACCCCGTCTTAGCCATCGAACTATTCGCTCCCGCAGCTGTCCTAAAACTTACTCGCAGACGACTTGTTAAATTGTGAAATTTTAACTTGAGAAATAACGTGTTGCTATAGCTCGCCCGCTCGCGCTCCCGCCCGAAGGAAAATGGCTAAAGGTGAGAATGGAAGGAGACAGAGAGGTGAGAGGCTCTCTGAGCGTTGAGTCCATCCCCTAAATATCAAACGCCGCACAGAGAAGGAAAGAAAGACTTTTTCTACTCCGGTGGTGCTGGTGTGGAGTTGGCTCGGAATCTGCGTTGAATTAGCAAAGGTCTCCCAGCTACTGAATGCAAAATGTTAAGCGCACACCCGAGTCTGCCCCTCGGCATGTGGAGTGCTTGTCCCAGCGCGGGTTCACCCTGCGATCATCAGCACTGTTTGATAAGTTACCACCACTGTCTCTCTCCCAGCCGACGGATAATGCCATTCGCCGCGCGGGAGACACTCTCGCGCCCCACTTTCCATCGGAAGCAGTTTTCACCGCCAAACATTTTCCACTCTTAATATACCCAATATTTTATACTGATTAAAGCGTCAGAGGAGTATGGGCATCCGAGCGCTCGGACGAGGGGCTCGGATGCCTTCCAAGGTGCACATATCGCTCATCCCACCCCACCAAACCTACGCGGCACAGTAAGGACGACGCGGAGCCTCCGGACTCCCGCAGCGAGAGAGGGGCGGGAAGGCCAACAGGGGCAGGCAGACCTCCGGCCCGGCTCGCCGGGCGGTTGGCACCCAGTTGCCCCCGGAGTCCCCGCAATGCCGCGCCGCGGGACCACTCGGCTCTCGCCGTTGTGGCACCCGCTTGCGAGAAACGAGTTCTTTGGAACAACTTGGAAACGAGTGCCGGTTGCTGTACCCTGAGCCAGGGAACGGGGGCTCAAGCGATGGCTCTGCCAGGGCTTTGGCTTTTGTGCAAACGATGAGAGTGGCACCGACCGATTTCGCAAAAAGCTTAGGGGAGGGAGACCCAAAAAGCTAGAATAAGTACAGAGAGCTCCAACGCGGCTTCCCGCCTGCTTATTTCACACTCCAGGGCCGCGCGGCGGCAACGTGGCCGCAAGGGCTGGGGTTTCCGCTGTCCACCCCGCCCGCCCAAAGGGAAGGCGAGGGCCGGGGTCTCCGCAGTCGCCGCTGGTCGGGCGGGGCCCTTGCCCCGCCGGCCCCAAGGGAGCTTGAGCGTGGCTGACCACCGGCAAAGACGCGCGCCCGTGGAAGGTAGAGCAAGCGTAGCACGGCTCGGCGGGGCTGGTGGCCCGTCGGGCTACGCTGAGGCGGGGAGGGGAGGCAGCAGCCCCGTTTAAGAACAGGGCAGGGGATGACTGGACTGGGCCAGCGTGTGGTCTGTGCGTGTGTGTGCGCGGGGGTGTTGCTCATCCCGCCTCTGCCGTATTGGCTGCAAATGGCGGTGTCGGGGCCCCCCTTTGCCGGAGACCTCGCTCCCTGCAGCCCCCGGGCTCCGGGAGCGCCTCCCCGCGGGCCCGGGGCTAGAGGTCCCGACTCGGCACCTCCGCACTTGTACAGGGGGAAAGAGGGGGAGGAGGAGAGGGAGGAGGAGGAGGAGGAGGGAGGAAGGGAGGAGGGGGACGGGGGTGGGAACCCTGTCCAGCAGCACCAGCGGCGGCAGAGTGCTCGTGTGCACTGTGCTGCTCCGCATGGATCGGGGCGCCGGGCTGCCGCCTTTCTGAGCCCCAGGCGGAGCTGCTGCGAGCTCCCGGGGTTCCTCCTTCCTCTCCGGCACCCCCGGTCTTCCTCCTCCTCCTCTTCTGTTCTCCGCCCCCCGCTGCCTGCAGCCCGACTGCCGCTCCGCGGCTCCCCTAGCCGCGGGCACCCGGCGGCGCTTCCCGGCGGCCGGGGCCGCTCGGTGCTCCCGCTGCAGCTGGGCAAGGGCTGGCGTGGAGCAGAGGGAGGGAAGAGGAGGAAGAGGGGAAAGAGGTAGCAGCCGCTGAGCGCCCCTTGCTCCAGCTAAATCTGTGCTGCCGTGTCCAGGTGCCGGTGTCGCGGACGGACACGGAGCCCCCAGCCCGGCCCGCTGCCGCCTTGTCATGCTACCCAAAGTGGAAACGGAGGCCCTGGGACTCGCCCGGTCGAATGGGGAACAGGGTCAGATGCCGGAAAACATGCAAGGTAAGGGGGGAGAGGCACGGCGCTCCCCCTCCGCGCACGCTCGGGCTTCCCTCGGCAAAGCGCCGCTTCGTTCTGCCAGAAAAGTTTGCGGCTGTTGCTTGCGAGCTCCCCCGTCACCGCCTGCTCCGCGCCCCGCTGAGCCCCTGCCTTCCCGGGCCAGCTTTCAGGGTGGCTTGAGTGGGCACCGAGGGCCGGGGCACCAGGGCCGAGGGGACGGCAAGGCCCTGCTCAGAAGGTGCAGCCGCGGCCGGGGAACCATCAAGCATCTGGCCGGCGGAAGCCTTCCCTGAGGTGCAGACGTCCCGTCGGACACTGCCCGTCCCCGCTGCAGATCCAGGGGATCTCGGTCTAATCCCCGTTCCACGCAAAACTGCCTCGAAGTTTACGGCAGGGGGAGTTACGCGGGTAAGTTCTGGCGAGCACCTCATGTGCCACACACCGTCCTGAGACGGGACCCGAGGGTTCTGCCCCGCGGGTGCGGCGCTCACAGGTACCGTGCAGGTGGCAGCGGCAGTGTCGCGAAACTTCGCAGCAAAGAGCCCCGACACCGTAGTGAATTTGCGCCCTTGCGGGGTACCCAGGGAGGCAGAGGGATGCCCGAGATGGGATGGCGCTGGAAATGTCTGTGGGGGGTGGCGGGACCGGGCTGTTGCCGCTGCCCTGCTCCGGGCCGGAGCTCTGCGCGGCGGGAGGCGGCGCAGACCCCGCCGAGGGTCGGCTCCCTGCCTCGGAGCCAACAGCCTGGTATGTGGGCACTGCCCGCCCCGCCCCGCGCCACTCTCCCGGGGCAAGAACTCCCATCCCGGCTGCTCTTCAGAAATTATTCCCTCTCCTCCCAGGGGTCTGCTGGGAAGTAGGGGCACCGTGGGCAGGGGGCCTCGGAGGTGCTGGGGACGACCCGACCGCCCCTTTCCTCTGCCGCGGAGGAGGCTCCGTGCCAGGGTACGGCGCTCGGAAAACCCCTGCTTTCCCACTTGGCTTTTACCTACGGGGAGGGGAACTTCGTCCCAGCGCCGGACCTGGAGACGCGACCGCTGGAACAGAGGGGAGGGCCGGGCCCTCCTCCTCCTCCGCCTGCGGCTGCCCCGTGTCCGCCCCACGTCGCTGAGAAGCGGCCATCCCCGGCCGTGCCGAGGTGGCTCAGGAAGCGTTTTCCCGGCAGTGTGATGGCGGGTCAATGTCCCCGCGCTCTCCGCTAGCTCCCTCGAGCGCCAGGGCGCAGCCCCTTGCCTTGGCAAGCCAGGCGCACGGGCCGGGGGCTTCAGGCGGAGTCTGACCGCCCCGGTGCCCCCGAACTGTGGTAGCCGCAGAGTTAAAGACAAAGAGGCGACATCCTAAGCTGTGCGGCGGCGATGCCCAGCGGCTCTCGCCTTGTTCAGGAGTCCTCCGCGGCCACGGTGCTTGCGGAGCAGGTCGGAGGTTTAGCAGCAGGGAAGGGAAAGGAAACCGGCCCTGCGCTGAGCGACAGCGGTTCTTCTTGGGAATAACCGGAGCGGCTGACGGGGCTCCTTGTGGGGGGAGCCCGGCTCGAGTGATCGCGCTCCGTGCTTTCATTCAGCCCCCCGTTCTCTCCTGACGGCCGGCTCCTCCCCGCCTTTTCCCCGAGCGGCAGAAACTTGAGGCGGCCCCGGCGCGCAGGTTTCACGCCAGCCCCCGGTAGCGGGGGACGCCAGGTCTGCTGGCCGGGTAGACCCTGACCGCATCCCCCGAGGACGGCGGTCACGGCTCCCCGTCTCTCTGCCGACCCGCGGGCAGCTAAAAAGCGTCTTCCTCGTGGCCGCGGACCCGCTGGCTGCGACAGCCCAGGGTGCCGACACGCAGCGCTCGCCCCAGCAGAGTGGGAGGGCGAGCTGGCTCGGAGGGGTGACGGTCACTCCGAGACGACGGGTTTGGGAGGCGCGGAGGACGTCGTTTTAAGCTGGTTTTGCAAGCAACTGACTTGGATTTCTCGCAGTGAAAAGTGCTGGTTTGTGAGATGCAGATTTAGTCTAGATAAAAATTTGCAGGCTGATGTTGAAAGAAAATTTTAAAGAAAACGAATTACTTTCAACATACAAGTGACAATCTTTTCGTTCTGCTTTTTTAAAGCTTGCGCCTGATCATTTTCAGATTTAAATGAGTTCTTTCAGTTGGTGATTCCATAAAGTAAGGACTAGGCTAAAGGCACTCCGTAAGTTTAAATATTTAGAACATAAAACTTAGAAACTGATGGGTTTTGTTACACTTGCTAAGTACCATACAGATTTGCTGATGAAGGAAAGTTGCATGTCTCCATGCAATTTGTTTTTTAAAATGAAACTTTCTTCTCCCTATTTTCAGTGGTGTGCTTGTTTAAGTAAGCTTTCTGTCTAGATGAGAAAAATTGCAGAATATTTGAGTTAGTAATGTAAATTCTAATTGAATCTGCTATTTCTCCTTTCCCCCCAGTGTCTCAGTTTAAAATGGTGAATTACTCTTATGATGAAGACCTTGAAGAGCTGTGTCCAGTCTGTGGAGACAAAGTGTCTGGGTACCATTATGGACTTCTCACCTGTGAAAGCTGCAAGGTTCTGTACTAATTATTCCATAAAAACATAAGTACAGCGAAAATGTTTCAAATATAAGCAGAAAAAAAGAGATAAAGAAAATAGATGTGTAATAATCTGGGTTATTTCTGATATGTTTCTTAATACACTCACATAAAATAATTAACCACCAAAAAGTTTTAGAAGTCTCTTTGGGAGAGACAGCTGCACAAATGGAAACAGCTTGGGCTGTTTTGCCTTGTAGTTTTGTCATTGCTTTTAAGTTTTGCTATTGCAATGTAGTTCTAGAACAATTTTCATTCCTAACTGTTCTAAATACTGGTTTTAGTTGATTTGTATACATTCAGAGTATTTCTTTTCCTGGGGGATAAAGTAGGAAGATTATCCTCAGTACAGATCAGCTTTGCAAAATCTATTGCAGCTTTCTTAAGATTTTTATTTTCATACTTCAATATTGCAGTGTAAATTTCTGTGACCGTAATGACCATGCACTTTTTTCATGCAAACTGTAACTGTCAGAGTTGACTCAACACAAGGTCAAGTAACCGATTATCATAAAGATGAATACACCTGTGTTACTCTATTATACTATAAGGTTTAAGTAATTGTGAATTTATGACATGTCAGATTTTTCATGTAAATTTTTAAAAATAATTTACAGTTATTTAATTAGTGTGCTGTAAGTGAAACTCCTTTGCCAGAACAATGCAATTTAAAACATATAGTTGCGTGGAAAAATTAACTTAGCCCACTATATTTTTACTAAAAAAAAAATCAATGAGAAGTGAACGACAAGCATTTACTATGCGTCCAGCATGCCTCACTGGCATGTACAGTAGCCAGAGGTACTCTGTACTTCTGTTATCTTTGCAACAGTGTTCCTACTCATTTCATGTAAAACTACTTTAAAAGGAAGACATTAATAATTTTGCAAAGATGAAAGAATACAACAGGAACCGGTCAGTGTCACTATTTCTGCCACCAGTGCTAGAGGCACAGAAGGGTACAGCCTCCATAAAGCCTTACCAAGCTTTGACATAACTCTATAAAACATAGCATTTACACAAGAAAACCTCTTCTGGAGTCTGGTGGCTTTCTCCTGGGTTCAGCTCACTAATTTAAAATAAAGTATGTAACTTCATCAGTGATTGAGTGGCATCTGAAAATTATATTACAATGATTTCCATAAAATGATGAAACACATTGTTTAAGCAAAACAGGCTAATTTTTGTGTCTATCATGCAGGGATTCTTTAAGCGAACTGTCCAGAATAACAAAAGGTACACATGTATAGAAAATCAGAACTGCCAGATTGACAAAACACAGCGAAAGCGATGTCCTTACTGTCGATTTCAGAAATGTCTAAGTGTTGGAATGAAATTGGAAGGTAAGAACTATAGTCTTGCTGATATCTTCAACTATACTACAAAATTATGGGGCTAGATGTTATAGCATTGTATTTTATATTAAAAATGTATATATTTATGGTTTTGAAATTATAATAAAAAGTTACTTTGTATGGTCAGTGAAATTGTTGCTTTATTAAAAAAACTCTAATAAGTATACGGTAAATCACTAGGAACCAGTCAAAACCATAATCCATCTTTTCATATAAGTATATAATTTGACATTTCAGGCTTTTAAAGTTTGTGAATTCCTGGACGTAGATTGAATTGTTTTGCAGCTTTTAAAAAGGACTTAATTTATATAAACATAAAATATGTAACAAGTGTCCAGATTAGAAAAAAATTGTTCATTTGCTATGATGAGTGATATGATTTTATTTGTATTTTATCTAGGCTAGGGTTGGTTTGGGTTTTTTTACATATATTCATCTGACAACAAGGCAGAACACAAAGAAACACATAAAATAAGGGTTTTTCTTACACTGACTTGCCTTTGAGATTAAGGAACGAAATAATCTCTAAAGCTGTGTCCTATATTTTTGTGATGCTACACCTGCGAGGCTATTGCAATTGAAAGGGAATAAGGCACTTTGAAGTACACTTTTTGACTTCATTTCACTTGCTTATCTACAGAGAACAATGAAAAGTGTATAATACCCTTTGAGATAACTGAATGCCAAAATACCATCTTGAATTTGTGAATCATACATAGTTTGTTCTAACTTTGATATATAAAATATTAAAATTCAGATTTCACAGCAGATGACATTTTTCCTTGAAAAGGAGAACTCCTAAATTCCTTTTTGCTACAATTGTACTGAAATGACATTCGCCCAGACGCTTAACCAGGAAAAATCAGACCAAGAAGGAAAACCATAAACCATGAAGGAACCATAAAGGATAAGACCCAGGCTCTGGCAAAGAAAAGCTGTTGATATAACTGAAGATTAACAGAAAAATCAGCCTCCTGCAGTTTGATTGATTCAATGCTGTTGTATTTGCCCACAGGACTGAGCTAGCACTGACACACTGCACTAAATATCCTGAATCCCTGCATGTGCTTCCAAATTCAAATAGTACAAAAACTGGACATGTGGAATCCTTCTGTCACTGTTGACATTAAGAATAAGGATAAAATAAATTTTTCTACTCCTACTTTTAACTCCTCTCACTTGCTGACATGATAAAAGACCAAATTTTGTCTTCTGTGATTACACAAAGTTCACCTCAAATTTAAGCAGGAGTTATACAAAAGTACTTGCTAATCTAATTTGGTTCACAGCTTTTAATTAAAGAGTACCTGTGAGGGTACTGTGTATACAGATTTAAAATTAATTATATTTACTAGTGATATAATTAATTTTGTTTAAAGTCAACGTTCAGCAGCAATATTAGCAGAATCATTTTTACTACAAATTCAAGCAAAGTACCTGTAGTTTTAAAGATACTGTGGAAAATTTACTTTAGATTCCTTACCCACACACATCTATATAACTCCATTTCCCTTGTTTAGAAAATTGGAAGAACATGTGCTTTTACTAATTGTAAATACTTGTGACATTTATATGTGTATTTCCCTGAAACTGATATATATAGCCTTAAAAGTCTAGTTCATAAATTACCATGGAACAAAAAAAAAATCATTAAACGTTAAAGTCCTTACGATAAGGTACAGTATTATGCGTATCTAGCATTCATAATAAATTTTTAATGTCCTACTAATCCCTAAGATAAAAAGCTCAAGAACTTAACCTCCAGCAATCTCAGCAGTCTCAACATGTCACCGGGCTGTCAAAGGTTCCCCTTTCAATCTAATCGCCGTTGGGCAAGGTGGGCTTGGTGAAAGCTCCTCACCAGTCCATTACATATATCCCATGGTGACAGACACTGCTGTGACAGAGACCACCGGTATGACTCCCAAGGCAGCTGTTGAGTAGGATTTGTTTTAATTATTTCTAATTCTAGAGATATTATAAGCCAGAACAGTGTCAATAGTTTCTGTTTCACTTCTACCTTCCATGTGGAAGGCAGCAAGCTGACAGCTTTCCCTCTGCACATTCCAACTGCAGCTAAACATTTCCACAGAGCTGTTCAGCTAACTAGAAATCTCAAAGTTTTACACAAACCTGAACAGAATCATCAAAAGGAAATGTTTCCTTTTTGCCAAGAGAAATGTGTTCCCCTTTGTGACTACTGAACATTTCATAATTTACATTTCAGATGTTTTGCTGCGGTGGAAGGCAGTAATGGAATGATTATAATGAGACAATGTAGTCTGCTGGATACGTCTCAGACAAATTCTGGACTTCAGCCCTTGTTTCTTAATGACATAGTAGCTTGACATAAACCTAAATGTACATTGAGATTTCCACATGAGCCCATAGCAGGTGTGAAATTCCTGTAGCCATCCATTGTGCTTGTCCCTGTGTCCTAATCAATGTACAGAGAAGTCCTGTGTTAGTAATATATGCATGTGACATTTAAATTAGTAGAAAATTAGTGACATTTGTTAAGTCAAAATAAATACTTTTCTTTAGGAATAAAAGTCCAACTCTGAATTTGGAAAAAAAAGAAAGAGTTACATTTTTACATTTCTGCTCTTTCCTAATATATGTTTGATTAAAGAATGTTGATTGCAAGTTTTAGTAATGATTTACTTCCTGCTCTCCCCTGACAGCTGTGCGAGCTGACCGAATGCGTGGCGGTCGAAACAAGTTTGGACCAATGTACAAGAGAGACAGGGCACTGAAGCAGCAGAAGAAAGCTCTTATCCGAGCAAACGGACTTAAACTGGAAGCCATGACTCAGGTGATCCAAGCAATGCCAACTGACCTGACAATATCCTCTGCAATCCAGAACATCCATTCAGCTTCTAAAGGCCTACCTCTGAACCACACTGCCTTGCCTCCTACAGACTATGACAGGAGTCCCTTTGTGACCTCTCCGATCAGCATGACAATGCCGCCCCATGGCAGTTTGCAAGGCTACCAAACCTATGGCCATTTTCCAAGCCGTGCTATCAAGTCCGAGTACCCTGACCCTTACACCAGTTCACCAGAGTCAATAATGGGCTACTCATACATGGATAGTTATCAAACAAGCTCACCAGCAAGTATTCCACATCTGATATTGGAACTCCTGAAATGTGAGCCAGATGAGCCGCAAGTCCAAGCTAAAATCATGGCATATCTGCAGCAAGAGCAAGCCAACAGAAGCAAACACGAGAAGCTCAATACATTTGGGCTTATGTGTAAAATGGCTGACCAAACCCTCTTCTCCATTGTTGAGTGGGCTAGGAGTAGCATCTTTTTTAGAGAACTTAAGGTAGGTAACAATCTTACATTATATTATCATTCAGTCATGTTGTACTTCAAGCAGGAAAGCATGGTTTACATTTTCTTCCCCCCAAGCATCTCATCCTTTATTTATTTGTCTTGAAGTAAGCAGACTATTACAAGGAGAAACTTGCAGTTGGCTTCCACATGAGCCTGTTATTAGCTGTAGCAAAGAGATTCAATATTCAGTTTAGCTTTTCTGTACTTTCGTATTTATCACAACTATTGTTAACATCCCATAGGGCCTCACATAAATTTTACTCCTTCCCTGTTAGCATCACTTGCTGTTTGGCTTGTATTCAGAGTTGTAAGCACACTTGTTACACCATTCTACATTCATTCATGTAATTATTTCATTACCTTATTTAACATATGGGGCAATGCTATTTCTGTACTTGTCTGTTCACACTTTATATAAGTCCATATTTGGAATATTCAGTTTCTCAGTGAGATACTATTTTATGTATTCCCATGTGTCTAATTAACCATGAAGGCTGAAACCTAAGCAGGATATACATGGAACAGAAAGCAAGGAGGAAGAAGATACCTTAAGGACACCTTCTGGTTCTCATCACCACTGATACATAGGGGATTCCTTCAGTCTAGGCTGCTACAATGACCTTTAGGCTCTTAATTTTGTTGGAGTGCCCAGGAAATCCTCATGCACAACTTTCTGGTGGACAGAAATCCTCCATTTACATTTCTCAAACTTACTGTTCTGTAGTCTGTTGTGATCAGAAATTTTAAGCCAGAAATTTGAAATCAGACAATAGATACAAACTACAATTTTTAACCACTCTCTTGATACAGAAATGAGCTCTGGAAACCATAATGTCTCAAAAAAATTCTCAAGATGATGAACTCAACTCGCATCTGAATTTCCCTGTTACGCTGCTAGTTACTGTGTCTCTGTCTATTACAGAGAGATGTTTTGCCACAAGTATTTGCTACTGAAATCTGAAAGTTTTGTGACTGCCCATAATTTCTGACTACTGTCAAGCTAAGGGAAAATAGCCCAGCTTCCAAATACAACAATTACTGTAGAATCTCATTGAGAATTGAATCTACATTAATTAAGAGCACAAAAGGGAGATCCCATTAAACAGCTGCAATCAAAAAGCTTCCCACAACAGTGTGTCTGTCATAACCATATGGACATGGACACATGAAATAAAGCCTGATTACAAGAAAAGCAAGCTGTATATGTCGCATATACAACCCAAACTTCTCTCCAGTTTTTTTGTAAGAATGGTTCCAGGAATCATTAAAAACTCTATATAAAGAGAAAGAAGAGAGTAAATTTACTCAGAGAGGAAAACCAAAATGCATTAAAGACAGTAAAAGACTGTCAGATATTTGGTATCTAAGTTGTATACAATTTTATAGTCAGCTAAAAGCCATGCTACCATGCTACTAATTTTTAATTATTTAAAAATAATTTTAAAATTGAAATTGCTAACGTTATATTTCCAATAGACTATATTGGAAATATCTGAGACCAGATCTTTCTACCCATACACTGGGGAGTACTTTAGTCTAGAGTAACAGTGTTAAAAATTACTGTATTGCATATACCTTTCAGTGTAAAAATTTTAAGTTATGATCTGTCCTAAAATTCCATTTATGATTAAAGTGAGAAAATGGAAAGATACTCAAGCAATATTTAGTTTTTATGGTTCCATAGCTTAATCTAGAGTCAGATTTTATATGCATTCAACATGCTATACTGGGAACATGGAAGAGATGGTCTTCACCTCCAACCTTATATTCTTCAACCAACATATCTTTACTAGTATGGACACAAAAAAAGCAGAAATTTGTTTATGAAAATGCTGACCAATGTCTCCTGGTTCTGGATGTGTATATATACTACCGTGTACACACAGACTTCTGGAAATATATATATTCTAAAAATTCTCTACATAGAGCCTTTGGCTTGTGAACTGATTTTCACACACTTGTAGAAGGCCTTGGTTTCATCTTAGTGTTTGTACCCTTTGCATCTTGGAAGCTTCGAGGTCAGACAGTTTCATACCTTCTGGCGTATCCAGATTATTTTTTTTAACTGGACAAGATCAACAAAGTTGCACAGCATTCCAAAACAAGAACAACTCGCTTCAAAGTCCATCCACATCCAAAATTTAGGGACCAGATTATACACAATGCTAAGAATTTTAAGCTTTTCCATTTCAAAAGCATGTATAGAACAGACTCTACATTTTTTACACTGGGTAACACCATCTCTCTTTTCAGTTGAGAGAACAGGAGCAGTATTAAACAACGGATTTCCAAACCTTTCCTGAACACAGCTCTCTTCTATCCATCCATGCTCTCAGGTCCTTCTGATCAAGCAAAAGCAGCTATTTCAGACTGCTCCACAGGACATACATACCTGTGGGAGAGGATAAAAAAAAATTAAAAGCCACCTAAGGATATGGCAGAGAGATTTTAAATGCAGAAGGAAGGGGAGGGAATTGTGATAAAGATGCAACTAGATTTTCAGAACAGCCAACTTTGTTCCCTACCTCTACAGAGCTGAGAAGTATGTACTTGCTCAGAAAGATATTTTACTATTATTCCTACCAGTCTAAATAAAACAACTGAATGTTGAGATGTCTTTCAGATAAGACAGGTGCATTATCAAATCTCAGGGACTAAAATTTTAAATTACTCAAATAATTAAACAGTAAAAAAGTATAAAAGTGGTTTGTATGAAATTCATTTTGCCTTTGTCAATGATGAGTGATGCCTTGCACAACTGGCTGTGAGTTATGAGACAGCATGTTTACAATTATTTATTGTATTGTTTCACTTCATTCAGAATTTTGTCTTACACTCCTGTATCTTCAATTATTATAAAAGAACAATCATTCTCCTTTCTGCTAAATGCAGAGTTTTGTAGTTAACAGAATTCAGGAGGAGGGTGTGCTAAAAAATGCTGTCCCAGTCCATCAGTTGTTTAGGCCGCATTTACCCCAGAGATAAAAACAAAACCCCACTACACAGCTACAGCTGTTAAGTTTTCTCTTTTTCTTTCCTTTAGGCTGCAGATTTGTTTTGGTTTTTTTTTAAGAGAACTCAAGTGAAAACAAATCTATTTAAAAACTTTATTTCCTGAAGCTTTTACCAGTTTATGCTTATCACAATCTTCTCACTTGTTGTTCTACAAATTTTCATCACCTCTTTTGGGATATGTTACATATTTAAGGATGTCAAAGTAAAAATATTGACTGGGTTGAACTACCTACAGCATGCACTGCACTTCAATATGATTTTGAGTCTGTAATTTAAGGCTACTATTCATGCTTGCTGAGGAGCAGATCCTCTCATCTTCATGTAAGATATCAGAAATTAATGGAAAAATCAAAGAAGCAAACTAGTCAGGATTAATAATAATGTCAGAGTAAGATCCAGTGCAGCCAGTTGCAATCCAGTAAATTTGAATTCAACACCTGCTAAAATCTCAAACATCCCTATATATTTCGTGAAGTCAGAATACTTTGTAAGTAATTAAGTCATAAATTCTGGGGGTTGACATCATGTATTACTTTTTTATTCATAACGAGATAGGTTTCTGTATGGTTCTTCATACACAGATGAAATAAGAATACAGAGATAACGTCCCAATAGGCTCATGATGATACTAACAGTAATAGTAAAGAAGGCCTTTGTTTGCTATTCTGGAGTTGTTGAAAGCTCAGTAAATATAACAGTAAAATATATCCATCTTATCCTCAGCTAAGAAAACTCAGGAATGCCCTGGGGATGCTAGATTTGTAGCCAGCTGTCTTAGTCAGGTGAAAGGTCTTTGTACAAAGCTAAAAAGAAAATATTGCAAGAGTTTCTAGAGTCCAAAGGCTGCCTGGCCCCAAGAAAGGATGCAGACAGCTCCTCTGGACTGGTTTTTCCTCATCAGCCTACATCAGGGAAAATTCAAAAACTGCTTCAGAGCTCAGTATTCCCGAACCCATAAAAGAAAATAGTCTCTTCTTAGGGCAGGAGAAACACAGGACCTGCATTGTAGAACAGTCTTTGGGATACTTTCTCCTGGCTGAGGATCAGAAAATCAACTAACTGTTAATAGTTACAAAACAAGCACTAAATGACTGGTGACTCACAAAAAATACTACCTAGACTTATTTGTCTATTTTAGTGAGGATGTCATAGGTCAAAGTACTATGTAAGCACAAACTATTTAGTGAATGATTGCAGGAAGAACCAGTGCACTTCATGTTAAAGACGCTCATCCTACAACTATTCACTGAGTTTTCGAATTTAGGTCGTTCACTAATGTCAGACTGTATCAGTCTGTAAGTATGAATTTTTTCATGCTTACATTAGCTGTGGCCTTCAACAAAACAATAGTTTCAGCATATTTCTCCAAAGGACCCTGTCTATAGAACTTGTACTGGACAGGTGTCACAAATATTGTGGCAGCTCATAAACTAACAAACGTCTAGCTTTGTATTACATATTCCCCATAAGCGTAACTGTATTATCAGAGTTTCAAATTATTTCTATAAGAAGTGCAAACTTAGTGTGAATAGGATTAACAGAATTCCTGAGGGCTCTTAATTTAGTCTGTAAAATCTATTTAGATAGATGTAGTAATGTAATAGTCTGTATATCAGACTTAATTTCAAATTTCAGTCTACAGGTAGTTAATTATCATTATCAAGACATGCATAGAAAATAAGGAAGTACAGTACAAAAATCCAATTATTAAACAGAATTAGCACAGAATAGCAAACAGATAGTTTTGGGGTTTGCTGGGGTTTTGTTTTTTGTGAAAAAAGATCAGCAGTGAAATACCTTAAAAATTTTCTTCAGGATGACGAAAGGTTGATATATTATTTAGACTTAAGTAATCAAGTGCAATTTGATAACTTAAAGTGCTTTTGGACTTTGTAGTGTGAGTTTATCAGGACAGGAAATGTAACTTACATAGCTGATGAAATAAAATTTCTGCAGTATTCTTTCAGTCAGGGAAGCTACCAATGATACCCTTGATACCAATAATCAGATTAGTTAATATGTTGTCATGTGTTACTGCTGATTTTTAGTGTGGCTTCAGTGTATCCTGATCTAAGAAAAGTATTCCTTAAGCATTTAAAAATGTAGAGAGATGCATTGTTAGAAGTAAACATCATGATGATCTTCTGGCTCTTCTCTGAACAAAGGATGTGACTAAACACTGTATTTCAGCATGTGGGCATTTTGCAGCCTTTCTAAACAGTTTGTTCAGTGCTGGCATGTTTTCTTAGGCGTAAAGAGAAAGATGGCATTCTCTTCTGTCCTTCCATGTCAGAGCTGGTACTTCAACTTCCTACTCTGCTGTAGGTTGTTCTCACCTCTGATAGCAGGAGACTCTGGAGTTAGTAATTTTCTAATACCCAGCTAAGCATCAGGCTGTGACTAAGAACCATGTAGATGTTTACTGGAACACTGCCACTTGTGCACTTGAGTGCATCTGCCCTCACCAGTTCACTAGGAAAGTTACCCAAGTTTCCATGAATAGCTGTGATGCAGAAACAGTTTTGTTGCTAGAGAAAATTTGTGCAAGTAACAATTCCAAAAGCTGCCAGCCCCTAAGCAGAGATATAATAGGCTGACATATGGACACAAGGAATTACATAGCTACAGCCACTCCTGTTACAAGTCCTGAAGCAGACACTGAGTTAATCTGAGTTTGAGGTATTTGTTACACAAAACAGAAGTTTAACATTACAGTTTAATTGTTTTGCTTCAAAGTGTAAGTTTCCATTTAAGTTTGACAATTGCCAGCAGTGACATAGAAAGATTACTGGGGTGTGTTAGTAAATGTATATCAGATTGCTGTAGGGCAAGATGAAAAACCAGTGCTCCTTAGATCTTGCAAGCTGTGAGTAGTCCAAAGTGATGTTAAAGTTAACTCCAACAAAAACTGCTGTACGAAGAAACTGAACAGTGAACATTCAGCCATGTTGACAGTCTGTTGTATTTTCAGACAATTTCTAGCTGTTACTTTCTGCTGTGAAGGTCTGATCTTTTTGCCAAATGAGGGCGAGGTTTGCACATTAAAAATTAAACAATTCCAGTCTCTTGGAAAAATCATAGATATATTGCCTGATTTTGCTTAGTAAAGTCACATTTTTATTGTCAGAATGACAGATCTTCACTTGCAAAAATCTCAGTTTTTTGCAGTTTCTGCCACTAAAAAAGAAAAAAAAAGTGCCATTTTTCCATCTGGAAATTACGGCATTTTGTATAACCAGGCCATAGATCTTACTACAGCAACAGAACTTGTTTTTTTCTGATCCAGAGTTTTTGTGTGATACCTGTAACATTCAGATCCAGCACTGGAATACAAAATCTGTATCATGTTTCTGTTCTGTGGGATGGTTCCCAGTTACAGTGGAAGTTTGCCTGTATAAATTTATCAAGGCTAGCCAGATTTAAGGATATTTTTATGTTAACCTGTATTGTTTAGGATCGTTAGGATCACCTTCAGTAAGGATGAAATCCCAGCCCTAGTGAAGTCACCTACAGACTTCCCTGCTGAAGCCCTATAAAATAAATGGATGTTCTATGCAGCCATATGACAGCATCTGAACAAAACATACCTTGAAGAGTGAGAAACTGTGTAGTTCCTCACCTCTACTGTTATTGGTGCTACCTGTACCAGCACCATGAATATGTTTACCACAATACTCAGTCATCAGACTCATTATTGGAGAGAAGATCTAAAGCTGAGAGCTTTCAAATTGTGCTGCAAATCTTAAGATCACTCTGAAGAGGTTGGACACATTATACAGCTTTATAAGCACAGGAATGTACTAAAGGACTTAAGTATTTTCCATTTCCAATTTTAAAGTTATTATAAAAGGGAGTTTCAAACAGAAGCAAGAAATCAAGAGGTAGACAGCTCTTAAACATTTTTCTGGTATCTGTATAGTTCCAAACTTTGGCCACTGTGCACTAACAAGCAGATTTTCAGTCATCTGAAACAGAATAACCAATTTATTGTCAGGGAAGCATATAATTTTATACTAGCCAAAACCTTAATACAAGAGGAAATAATGTTTCAAAAATTAATGTAAACTTGAGCACAGTTCAAGAAATACCCAAATCAATAATAAACACTTGATTTGCACTCCTTTATAGCCAATGTGAAGGCAGTGGCCATGTCCAAAATCTGGTAATCTATTGACTGCAGTGCAGGTCTTTCAATAAAGTGACGTAAAATGTAGCTGTTGAATCCCTCCTGCTTCTCCCACATCTGCCTGGAAAGAACAGTTAAAAGCAAGCTGGAGTGGAACCGACATCTTTCAGGTGCCCTTTAGCCATTCCCTGATACACTTCTTTTTTTCTAAAATAAGTCTCTTAATTATCAATTCTGCAACCATTTCAACTCTGAATGAAAAGCACAGGATGTTTCAGAGTTAATGTCAGCTAAATCACAACACACCATCTTACTTCATTATAAAATGGATTTGAAACATTTGCTCTCCACATGACACAGAAACCGCTGGGCAATGCAGCCCCATCGCCTCAGCCTACCTGAGGGGCAGGAGCTGCCATCCCACACCAGGACTATCCCACACAGGACCATCCCATTCCACCTCCTCACAGAGAGCTTCACGAGCCCCAGGGACAAGGCAGGATTTGAAGGGACGAGGCCAGGGCTTGTACAAGCAGTGAGGGAGCCCAGGGAGAGCTGGTCCTTGGCTGGAGCTTGAGAGGCGCCGTGGATGAAGCCCACGTGCGGCCACGAGGGGTGTTGGGGCCGACAGCTGAGGCGAGGGGCTGTGCCCAGCGCAGGCACCAGCAAACAACATGGGAGAAAACCCGAAAAAAGCGGCTAACCCGGGCCACGGCTCTGCCTCTCCCACGCGTTCCCGCTCTGACCTGAGGCTGACTCTGGGCCATGTGAAGGACGCGGGGCTGGAGGCCGAGGTGCCGCCCGGGAACCGCCCGCGGCTCTGGGCTCCGCTGCCGCTGCAGCCGGGGCAGGGCGTGTGCCGGGGTCGGTGCCCAGCCCCGGGCCCCACGCTCCAGGGGCTCTGCCGGCCCTTCCCCGTGCCCCGTTACAGTGGCTGCGGCGGCTGCGCGCCCTTCCCCAGCCCAGCCAGGGGCTCCTGTGTGACACGGGGACAGGGGCACGGGCACCGGCCGGGAGCCGCGGCTGCCAGGGCTGCTCCCCGCGGGGCTGCCGCCCTCACCTCAGCCTGTCCACGTCTGACTGCGGGGCAGCACCCAGGGAAGGAGAAAGCGTTTCTCTTGAAAGGTGAACCACCAGTCAGTTTTGCGCTAACATTTCCCCAAATCCAACTGCTTTCAGTAAAGTTGAAAGACAAGCACCACATTTTTCCTTAAAATGTTCTGTATTTGCTATTTTGAAATAGGGACCGAAAGTTGTTGCTACTGGCACATTTTCAGTGCAACTGCAGAGGAAACAAAAGGGCAGATTTAAGAAGGAATTAAGGCAAATTAAAATAGAGAGAAAATACGGTGCAGGTGGGAAAGTGAAGATGTAATTTTATGTATACATTCTCAGTGTCTTTCTTCCACTTCTGTAACCTATGGAAGTTCAGTTATAGGTGGTTAGGAAAACATCAGGGTAGTCTGGGGAAAAAAATATTGAACGCTGTGAATTGGAAACACCCCAGTCATTAAAGCAACAGTTGCCGACAAAAAAAAAAGGATACATTAGTGAAATAAAATACCAAATAGCATTTGCAGTGAAAAAATAAATTTCATTTTGTTTAATTCTGGAATTTTCCGTCATACCCATCACTTGGAGAGGGAAAGAAACTAAAATCTGTTTTCGGAAATTCAGAAATAGAAAAATGCTTTTTACATCTAAATACAGCTCTTGCATTTGTTGAAAGAAAAGTTACTTTGATATTTGTTGCTAAATAAAATCTTGGATTAAGTAAACTTAATTAAAAAAATTAGTTAGGGCAACAATAAACACAGGAAATATACATGAATAAAGTGTTCTAAAAGTCAGGCAACTCTTTTAAGACTATAAATATCACCTAAGCAAGGCCACTATAATTAGCAAAGGGTGAACAAAAGAAGACATCCAGAAATAGATGGGGAGGGGGGAGGCTGGGAGGGTGAAATGTCTTGGTTAACCTTATTTGAGTGTTCTTTCCATAGCATAGGAAATGGTTCCAGCTAGCTCATGAGTTCTGTTGGTATTAACTGATTTTTAAAGGACATTTCCATGTTGTCTGTATGCCAAGGAAATTCTTTTACTGGCGTGTTTGCTGAATACAGGAAACATCACCCTGACTAAGTGACACTGAATGTGACGAAGAATTGTATCTTTATTCTGGACTTACAGTCAACACGGTCTCTTTGTTGCAACTGAATACCTTTTGGTATTTATTGGGGAATACTTACTGCAGTCTCCCAATGTGTCCTGAGTAATGAGCAAACAACAGTGACTGCTGGTGCTGAGTCATAATCCCTCACCACTCAAGAAGCAGCTTTCTGCATCCCTTGGGCAATGGCTGATTAGTCTGAGGGATGATCCAGCACTTTGGCGGAGGTAGAGACAGGACTGTCTAGTCACGTGCTAATCTGCTTCATCCCTCTTCAAGGTGTGGGCACAAAAGACTAACAATGCTAGAAACATTCCTCATCTCCATGCTACGGCCAGAATTCCCTGTGCAAGGAAATAAATATGTACCTACAGCTGCTTACTCTCCTAAATAGAAAGCTGAACAAATCAGTCTTGTATATAGTAATTTTCAATGTCAGTCAGGCTGTGCTTATGGACCCAGTCTTGTACGGTGTATCAGAAGAAAGCTTTACCAAAGCCAATGAAAATTTTGTCTGAATAAAAGTGCAAGTTAAGATCTTGAATACTATATTTTCATTTTCACTTACAGCGTTTGCCAGTTTCCTCTTTCCTTCTGTAAAGCTGCCTATGTCAAGCATTTAAGTTTCATTTGCTACATGTTATTTCTAAATGCCCTTCTGCTTATCTATTTTATCTTCTTTTGCTTTCTCTCTCTTGGGAATTGTGCTAGTACCACAGCCACTACAAAGGCAGCAGTAACTGCAATTATTTGTGGCTCAGGGTTCCACTGACCTTTTCCACAGAGATCTTCAACAGCCAGTGGTTTCAGTGACAAAGCCCTCCAACTCCTTGTGCACCCTTTTTGGAAAAGGTGGAAATGTCTGAGAAAAATGTTCATAGTGTGTGGGTCGTACAGGCCAGCAGTCACCATTTTGCTGCTTCTGGAGCTTAGAAAAAATTACAATAAAACTACCAAGATATTTATTCCTCAGTATTAACTTTCCTAAGTATTAACTTACAGGTAACAGCAAAAACATGTAGAAAGAATAACAGGCGACAATTGCACAAAGTTGTCTGTACGGTAGTTTTAGGACATAACGGTCCTGTTGTTAGAATTGTGAGGGATGGTAGGGATGTACTAGACTGGCTGCTGGGAGGCATGAGACTAAATTAGGTGGTGGTGCAAATAATCTAGTGTGCAACTGGAAGCCAAGACTAATGTGTAGCTCATACCCAGGTCACTACAGTATAAAATAGTTTCTTTTTTTACTCCACAATCACCAGTGTGCCTTCTATCCACATATGGAAAGAAGAGCGGGCGATAGAAGCCAGCTGCTCATAAACAAATAGTACTGGAATATTGTTTGGGTTAGTACAGATCATACTCATGAAAAACTAAAAAGGCAATTTTTTGCATTTGAGGCCAAGACCTAGATGGTCCTAACACAACTTTGAATATTGGCCACATTTCTAAGATTCTACCTAGACTTCCAAGTCTTTGAGAAATCCAAAACTTCTATAAGGAGGAGCATTGCCTTTCTGATGCAGGCCTTGGAAAATAATGGTCCTACTGTTTACAAAACAGTGAGTAAACAACAAGAATATTAATAACAGCAACAATAGTAATGACTTTAAGTAGAAATAAAGACATGGCACTTACTTTACACTGGTTTGGACCCGTCATTCCCAAGATAGGTTCTCTTTTGGCAAGTGTGGTCAAGGACAATGCTGTCTCCTGACTAGGAATGAACTTTCAGGAAGAGTGTTCCCAGTAGGAAGGGTTAGACCTCAAAGCGAGTGTTTACATGAGTAGCTCATTTGGTAATGTTCAACCACATTTATTTTTAATTTGCATGCCTCTCCTTTAAGTCATAGCCTTCTCCTCTTGACTTCAGTGGGAGCTCCACATGTTTTGCCTTTGATTCTGCTGCATGCTGGCAACTCTAATTAGTGTTAACAGGAGTTTCAGTGGAGTTTCTTGCTCTCCTCCTTTCTCTGTGAAAGAGTTTACAGATCAGGAGTTGGAGCTTTATCAAACTGGTACATGGTGTCTATCAAGAATAAATCTTCATTTCTTCTTTTTCCCTGCCAAAGTGGAACTTAACCTTTTCTAACATTGGTGGCATAACTATGAGAAAAGTGACATTGATCATTCTAACAAGCTCCCCTCAGTTTTGACAAAAATGCTTAGTATTGTCTTTTATTTTTTAACAGTAATAATTTCAGCTAGTTAATAAAGCCTTACTCTGTAAGTTTCCATCACAGTAACTTGGTACAGTAAATATGAGTTAGAACAGCTTAGTTCTCTAGAGCTAGAACCTGCAATTCTAACTAAACCTCAGTCTGTTCTGCCCTATAGGAACAGCTTTGAATTTCAGAGATATTTTGTGTAGAGACAGAATACTACATTGTGAGCAAGACTAGGAGAATCCAGCCCTTTCTTGCAATGCTGCTGGTTTAATAAAAAATCAACATCCCCCACCAAACTCTCACCATGAAACCCTGCATCTAGAAAACAGAAATACTGTTCCATTTTGACATTTTAATCTCAGCCTTTCATACCCATGTGTACAGACAGACACAATGAACAGGAGCCACTTTTCTCCTTCGTCAGAACTATCACATGTGACTTTCTGTGCTCACATAATCCTCCTTCCAATATTTCAATAGACACAGAACTTCCCAGCATGATGATAAAGTTTTCCTGTGTTCCAATAATAAAAGTTGAATGCGCCAGTAATTTCCAGTTCCTCTGTGGTTGGGCAGCCTGTGAAGACTAAATCAGAAGTACCCAACCTGCAATATCAGTGTGGGAGTCGGAAACAGATGTTCACCGGACAATACAATTTGTTGTCACTGTCGATACTATATGGCACTTTTCCCAACAGAAATTGTCTGTAGCTGGAAAGGAATGTAAGGAATGATTCATGCCCCAAATTGTTATTATTTGTTAAATTACTGTTAACGTTAAATACTTCTGGCTTTATTTTGTTTTCAGTGCCTGAATTAGGGAGGCACGGGCACTCAAAAATACAATTAACTGGGCTTGTAGCATCTGTGTATTATGACAACCAATTAATTTAAGGCTTTTTTCCTCATGGCAAGACATTCTATTATGTTAAAACCAAGAGTCAAATTCTCTTCTTTAGAATCAGGGTACTTTAACCTTCAATTTTATAAAATACTTGCTCAGTAGCTATTTACACAAAAAGCACATGGCAGGAGGTAAATGAGACAAATCATTTCATGCATATCTGAGTGTGTATCTATGAAAATTAAAATTTATTCTATTCATATAATAGTATTGTTATACATATAATAACATTTTAAAGTAGTTTATATCTTGGAAATTCTAATAGGCCGTTAGGGCATTCAAAAATGATCAAACACTCAAATG
Organism: Climacteris rufus; assembly: GCA_013398175.1. Taxonomy (NCBI): domain Eukaryota; kingdom Metazoa; phylum Chordata; class Aves; order Passeriformes; family Climacteridae; genus Climacteris; species Climacteris rufus. Next base: position 208,252 of record VZRZ01007881.1, on the reverse strand, counting down.
AGCATAATCCTATATTAGCATATGATAGTAGCATATGATGCCTAGCCTTGATTTCCAAATTTCATGAATATTACAAAAGCAGATGTGCTAGATCATACTTGCTGTAAAAGGCAATGGATTGAATTAGGTGTTTTTTAAATTAAATATTAATTTTTCAGGGATACATCAAATATATTTTAAAAAATGCAGAAAGCCTAAGTAAAACCCAGCCTAAATACAAATTAATATAGTCAATAGGAATGTCAAAGAGAGCTAAAGATCTCACTGCCAGAAAACTTGGTTATACCACCTATATTTTACAAGCAAAAGTAACACTAGGTATTTTCAAAAATGAAGACATCTGGCATTTGACTTGGAGTTCACTGAAACCAGTGACAAAACTGACATATAATTGCTGACTGTTGTATCTCTGACAGACTTTCTTTAGAGATATTAAAAAGAGGAAAATGTGTGTTTAATCACATGGCCTGAACAAGAGCAAAAGATTTTAGCACTGTAAAATCAAACAGCTGTCTTATTTTTACAAATGCATGTGGTAACACTTCACAGTAATCTCTCTGTAATACTAATTTTGCATTTACTGTGTTTACTATTGCAGCATTCTGCAACAGAGTAGTTTACTGCCGTACGTCAGGTTTTAGTCAACGGGAAACATGAAATGATTTTCAGCTGTGTGTTTCTTTGTAACTGCTGCGTGATTTGGCCTCAAGACGTATCTGTTGTCCAACTTTTTTTATGCTTTTAGGTTTAGTGAATTTAGATATATTTCCGTAGTGGAACATTAGGTGATTTTAGGTAAGAGCCTGAACATTGCAAAATTTTCCAAGTCAGCATGAGATGAGGCAGGATGAAATAGCTGATAAGGTAACATTTAGCACACTTGTAATCAATGTGCTGAATTTGTGTGTGTGTCTCTATAAGTGTATTTTTATATACATTCATGGGTCAAACTGAGTTTTTCATCAACTAGGTGTTGGCAAGTGCCAAAGTGATTTAGGATCAGAACGGGATTTAGGCTGATCTAGCTACAGTTGTATTTCTCATTTCATCATCATGCCAGGGATACTGTGACAGTTGTGGGTTTTCTTTAATTTATGAAATAGACAAAATTAAATGTCCATACCAGACATATCGTTAGGTTATGGGGAGTGTAAGAGAAACACTGCATTAGGCCTTATTCTTTTGTCTGCACCCAGCAGAGAGTCCTAAATGTACAAAACATCTGGGAAACTTCCTATGTAGAACACAGCTTGAAAAATTAACTCAAGATTTCTTAAAAAATCAATCTGATTTGGTTTATTTCCAATGACTGTTATTCTGATTCTGTAGTATATCTCTTTGTAAAATATGAATAGGTACAGAAGTGTGTTATCTGGGTGCATTACATCATTTTTAGTACTAACTCTAATCTCATTTTTACCGTCATGACAGTTGAATCCCAATAAATGTTTTAGACTTTGAAGGCTTCTCATTGCAATACTAGACATCATGTGCTCATACCAAGTTTTAGTGCTACTTATGATTTCAAAAATTACTGGATTAAAACAGACATGTTTGCAAAAGTGACTAATCCATCATTTTCAATCATGCTGCTTTTTATGTGTTAATTTTTATCTGCTGAATGACACTTTGCTGCCTCTCCTTATCAATTTAATTATCCTTCTTGAAAAAGAGGGGCTTCAGAAGGAGACAAATGTTGATGTTCAGGTTACAGGAAAGATTTCCAAAGAGATGAGAGAAAAAGAGATTACTGAAATTAGTAGGAGTGTGTCCTGCCTGCTAGTGAGCGCAGCCAGCAGCATTGGGAGAAGAGTGTGGCTGTGTACACCAGAGTTAGTTAGAGTGCTCTGAATCTCATCTTTTGATCTCGGGCGATATTTTTCTCTGTTATGTCACAGAGGTCACCTGGCTCATGTGTGACAAACTGCCTGCATAAGTCACAGTGCCAGTGGCAGAGATTTGTAACCATGTCCCTGGTCCATTGCCTTTGAATTATTTCACAGGCCCTCTGCTTTACATTTACACTCTGTCGGAAGATGAACAGGGGAAGGGAGTAAAATCAAGGGCAGGGTCTCATCCTGAAGGACAAGGGGAAACAGGTGGAAGGTTAATGGCCCTGGAGCGTATCCACAAGCCTCTCAGGCTTGATATATGGGCCTCAGGCCTAAAACGGGCATTGGCTTTCAAAGATATATTATTTCATTTGAGGAGAGACATTCTGGAGTTCCTGCATTTGTCTGCTGATAGATGATCCTCTGTCCACAATTGGTTATGGCGTGTGAGTTTTCCTTGGGCCTGCTCCCGTACATAAAAATTTTGCTGAGCTCTCCAACCTTTCACATGCCTGTGAGAATGGGACGTGTGCGGGCCTTTTGGCAAGCGGCTGGATTTTTGTTGCTGCTATTTTCGTAGTTCCTTTTGAAGCGCCAGGCAAGTGGGGGATGAAAGGCACTTGTGTTCATTCATACGCGGCTGGGCAGGGGCAGCCTCGCAGGGACGAAAATGGGGCAGAAGAAGATGTCAGGGACCCATTATGCACACAAGTGTCTGCAGCCCAGGCGGAAGGCACTACTCCAGACCCTGTGTTTTATACCGGCACACACCCGCAGAAAGATAAAAATGGGAAAATAATTTGCATAATTTTTATTACCTCCCTTCGTTTATTGTATTATGGTCAGGCCTTTTGCATGTGCTCTAGCTCATGGGAAAAAAAGTAAGATAGTAACTCCATATCTTAAAATTACATTTGTTGGGTCCTCGTCCAGAACACTTACCTCGAGCACCTCATGAAAATGAGACGCTAGTGCCCACGCGTTAGCAAAGTGCCAGAGGCCCTGGAGCCGATGGTGCTCAGGACTGTGCTGTGGGACGGCACGGCGCTGGTGGGACCTGGCCCTGCTCCATCTCTTGTGCCCAGTTCAAAGGGGCACCCTGGCATGCATGGAGGAGCCTGGTGGCAAAGGCCTTGCTTCAGAGAGACAGCAAATCCCAGATTCATGGCATTTCAATGGCATTTTCTGTCACTGCATAACCGTTGCAAACTATGGGAAGATCTGTTTAAAAAGCAGAGAGGTTAACAAAAATAACCAAACAACCCCATTAACATATACTATGGTTGAACATAGCTTACATAACAGGATGTTAAGTTGTTCTCTTGATTTTTACCTGATTGTAGTTACTGTTACAGGATTGCATTTCTAAGACCTATTACTCCATCACAGCATTATTTAATGAAAGTGGGATGTATATTTTTTTACTATATAAAGTACATTCATTTAGATTTGTTTTAGTAACAAGTAACTGTTCAGTTTCAGTGGATAGATTTTGCTTGAAAGAATTTGCATTAATTATACTTAAAGATCACCTATTTCTAACCTTTTTATTTTTCATATGCTACTAAAAAAGCAAAGTAAGCGCAATATATATATCATAAGTTTCAATACAGTTTGTTTGCTTTGTTTTTGCTACAGTAAAACTTACACTTAGTAAGAGCATTATATTGGTACCATGTTGTTTCAGTAATTAGAATCTGCTTTTGCTGTCACTGAACTCAATTGCTAAACTCTCAGCACTTCAGTGTGAGCAAGATTGGGCTCACTCAGTTTCAGTCAGTTCCTGTAGAAAATGTGCCGGTGCAGTGCAATTATTCTTTCTTCCTTTAGTGTTCTGCAGAATTTAAGTTAGACAAGTGAGCTAAAAACTTGAGAGATATTTAGTGTCTCCTGCAACAGTAGGAAGGAAATCTGAGGACTCGTTAAAAGGAAAGATTTAGAAGCAGAAATGCTACAGAGAGAAGTGAACAGAGTGTTAGCAGGCAGGAGGATCTGCTTTTCCACTTGTTGCTTTGATAACGGATAAAAGGCTGTCATGAACTGCAGGCTACCAGCTGGGAGCAGATAGAGTAATCCCAGCAGAGGGCTGGCCCCAAACTACACAGGCATTCTTTTAAATCTTCAAGACAGTAGGAAAGTTGTTTTTCCCCTACCATTGCCATCATTATTCATGATGATGTTTTCCACCCCAGTTTAAAATGTTGGTCTAGTAAATCTACTTTACAATACTTTACTGTTTGAAATATAAGCAAATATAAGCAAATATCACGTAGTCAGAGATATTTCAGCTATTTCATTCAACTGCCTAAAGATTCCCAAAATAAATTCCAGAGAACTGGATCACTGCTGTAAGAAATCTCTGTCATTTGATTGTAAAGGTATATTGTGCCCAACGTGCAGATAATCATAGGAACAACTTGTAACCTATGTCTTCCTTGTAATCAACACGCTTGATAAATGAAATGTAGAGGATGTGTTACTTGTAAGAGAATAGCAACAGAATGTCATTTGTTAGGAAAGGAGCCCAAGCGACCCCTGCACAGTACAAACACAGGCAAACACAGTGACAGACAGAGCCTGGCAGTCCCATGCAATGTACTGATGTGCATTGTGCCACCAAGTCATGTTACTAACATGCTTAGACACATGCAGGACTGGGCCAATAGCATGTGACAGATGCTTCACAGGATGTGGTGTTTCAACCTGCATTATTGCAGAGAAAATACTAAAAAATACTTAAAGCCCTGATTGTCATTCTATACTGTTCATTTTAATGATATATGTAGGGGTCTAGCTTACTTTGTATTCTTATGTGTAATTACCCATATAAAAAAACACCACTCATTAGTGTTCTGTTCCGCTGACTTAATTATACTCCTTAATTAAATCTTGACTAACTGAGGGTCACTGCAGTGTCAGTGGGATTTGTCACTGTTTGTCAGCAGGTGTCTGGTCACATCTATTTCTGGTTTCCCTGTTGCTGTATGTTGTTTAAGAGCATGGTCTTTTCTAAATGCAAAGGACAATTATGCATTACTTTATTGTGGTTTGTTCCTTAAAGAAATACAAGTGAATCTGTTCTGTAATAAAAGCACTCTCCCAATCTTTACGTACAGGAAATGGGGAATGTAGCAAATATAAACCTTTTCAAAACAAAGTTCATTACCTTGTGCTCATTTTCAAAGGCTTATTCTTCCTCCACTCAACAGACATGGTCTTATTAATTTATCACATAATCTTGTGTTCAATAGGCATAAAAATATATTGCTTATATCAATCCAGAGATACTACTCCTTTTCCCTATCTCCTAAACATGAAATGAATTTGAACCATGACCAGCAAGAACGAGCTAAATCAATATTACATGCATAACAAATACTACATGGCATGTGCCGCTATTGCTGTGCTGCTCAGAGTCAGAAGACCGGGCTCCCGACTCACTGTTCCCTGAATAATTCAGTGGGAGTTCTGCATGTGCAATAAGTGCATAATAGTGCCATTTCTGTCTGTTTCAAATTTGCATGTTTTGGGTTTGTTATTTTAGAAAGTTACTTAGGGGAAATATAATTCCCATGTTTACGCATATAATAGGCACCTAATGTTCATCTGAATAATTGATTAGTCAAGTCAGGCTTTCATAATTAGCTATTGGCTTTCCAGTATAAGCCCACAAAACACTTGTCAATCTACAGACATTTTTAATTTATTAATATATATGTTATCAAAAGAGCTGTAGTAGTTACCTAGAAAGCATTTATTATTTATTCTTTTGAGGCTGAGGAAGCATTTAGATTCTAGACATGTATTTTGAATCTATTGTAACTTTCCCAGAAGATTATATTGTTGTTCTGAAAGTTTTTATAAATGTTCGCTGCCTGTAAGCTCTTGCTTACAGGGGAAATTGGAAAAAGTGTTTAAAAAACCGTCCATTGCTGTGTTACAGAAAAGCTAGTGACATGTTTCACTGACTATGAAATAATGTGTATTACTTATTTGTACTCAGATACATAACAACCATCTAAATAGATGCCATTAGCAGATATCCCTAATGCAGCCACAGATTCTGTGACCACACAGAGGCATCTGTTGATAGCACATGTGTGACAACTACTGCAACTACGAATTGTGGAGCTATATGGTAAATTGCAGAATCATAAAACAAATTGTATTTATCATGAACTTCCTGACCTTGTTTGAACGCTACCACTATTCCAATTTTGCTTCCTCATGTTTCTGACCAGTTTTCAAGTGGTTATTTTTAAAGGGAAAGAACATCCACCTTACTCCCAAAGTTCATTTTGAGCCCAAGGGTATGAAGTTCATAAACCAAAATATTTGATTGTGAAATCCAGAATGAAAATTGCTCAGTTCTTACTAAAAGTATGTTAAAACAATGGGACTAGAAATTTTGTGGTTTCTTTTATTGGGAAACAAACTTTACATTTCCATTGGGAGGCAGCACTTACTTCTAGTGTTTGCTGAGTGTGAGACACTGAATATTAAAAAGATAGTAGTAGTATTATTATTTATGGAAAAGGTATTTTAGTTCTGTATATACTATAAGTTTACTTTCCCTTCCCCACTTAGAAGAATCACCTTCGTTTTAGAGAAAATACATAAGCAGCAGCTTCCCATCAGTAATGCCAGGATAAGTGCTTTGCTGAATCAAAGTCCTTCTGAAGCCTGTACTGTTGGATGTGTAGTAAGTTCCTTGCTTTATAAGTGGAAAGATACAAATACCATATCAGGATTTTCAACTCCTTTTAGATCTAAAACACTTCTATTATAGAACAGCTTTATAGTTTGTTTGGAAAGAACATGATGTTGTGGTAAAAACCACAACATAGGGGTAGGAAAAAAGTATGCCCGTTTTGGCAGTGAGATCTATTTAACTGTGGTTCACCACTGTGAATTACGCGGTCTCACAGAATTCACACAAGTCCTTGAGCAATCCTGCAGTATCTTGTGTACCACACGTATTCTGCATATACTCTCAGTTTCTACTGCAAGGTAGGAAAATACTAGAATCATTCTCTTAAAGAAGTTTGGTAACATACCTCCCACTGAAAAATGCAAATATATTTCTAAGGGTGTCATTATAAAGTCCCTCCTCCACAATATATCTTCTACTAATATAACCTTCTGTTATCTAGTTTCATATCCATTGTAAAATAATCCAAAATTAAATGCTAGGTTGCAAAAAACACAGTGTCTGTGTAGGATTCAGAGCCAAGTTTGCAACTGCTGTTATAGTTTTCTGTATAACATTTGTACACTGTTAACATTTCAATCACTGTTATACAATATAAGGATTTTCTACTGAGATATCTTTAAGCACAGTAGTTTCTACCTGAGAAGTATTTATAATTTAGGCTGGTGTGCTAATTAAGGATTTGAGCTGTGCAAGCATTGAAATGTGCACATTCTCACTATTAATGTGCAGAGTTCTCACTGGTTTCCCCATCTATCACCCTGAGTTCAGAAACATTTCCCAGTGGTATTGCATAGCTTGGTTCTTCCATTTAGACTTTGAAAGAGCATTGTTTTCAGAAAGGGTTTTACAACTGGAAATAAATGTGTCTGCTAAACAGATTCATATTTGCATCATTAGACAGGTGATGGGATCACAAGGTGGAAGAGAGATCATATACATAAACAGTGAATTAAAATCCTGAATAGGATTGCTAAGGCTGTTTTTCTAGGTTACAGCTAAATGAGGGCCATTATGTGGGCTTTCAGATAAACTCACAAAGCTCTTATCTATATAAACCTGATAGATCTGCCATTATTCTCAGTGACTAACAGAAGTTATATCATTCAGTTTCATTAAAAATGCATTAATCCTTTTTTAGTAACCTTTTCCTAATTCATTGATTCAATTATACAATGAACAATAAAAATGTTTGGTATAATAAAAATACAGTATTAAAAGTGTGTTATATACATAAATATTTCATTGCAATGAAATTATTCAGAGTTTAAAAATATTAACAATATTAATATCATGCTCTGAGACAACAAAGTGTACAGTTTTTTCAGCATCTCTGAAATTATATATGAAAAGGATGAGTCTTTAAAATGAGACGCTCAAAATGGTTGCTTATAGTATTTTGTGTGGTCACTTCATGTACAGACTTCCTGTACAGTTGGTGGCACTGACCAGCACAGGTTGATTGAGGGACAGGAGAGTATTATAGAATGCATGCACGTATTGCTCATAAATACTGTGAAGCCAGGCTCCTCTGATCAGATCAATTCCCCCCAAAGTCACTGGCCTCTGGCCTAAATGAAAACAGACTGACTCCCAGGGCTGGACCTTGAGTTAATGCAAGTATTGAGAACATTTTGCTTGGTGAAATGCTCAGTGCATGGCAGCACTCTGAGCAACTTCCCAACTCTGAGCAACAGCAGTGGCAGCTCCTGCCATCCCACTTACACCAGCTAAATAACTCAGACCACCAGGACTCCAGTACAGCTCTCAGTCTGGCAGTTCACCCAAGACTTGAAGAGATTTTGACACAGCTAGTACTTTTTATCATTTTGTATTGTGTTTCATTTATTAATTTCTGTGGCAGGAGAGCCAACTCTCATTGGTTGTATTAAGCTGCTCTCTCGAATGCCAATAGCTCGGCACGGCCGAGCAGGTGCCTGTGTGAGACAGTCAATGTTGCTGGCTGCTGTGAAAAGCTGGCGTGATTTCTGCAAGTATTCCAAGACTAGAGGAGCAGAAAGCACTTCATATTTTCATTAGTCATCCCTTTACAGATTTACTTTTAATTCTTTCAGCAAAGCAGATTATTAAAAGCAATGACCTGAGGTCTTCATTCAGATCTCAGACTTGCAATCCTGTATAATGTACGCCGCAGGGCAGAGGTCACACTGACGAGTCTGTTAATGTAGTCACTCTGGGATAAGATCAATCTCCATACTTCACCGTATTGATCTAATAGCTCATTGGCACTTCCCTCTTTGAATTGATTAGCTCATGTGTGAAAAGAGATTGATGGGTTTGTGACCCTGAGGAGTCTGTCAGGGGCACACCCATGGCAGGGGAAGCGCATGTTTTCACTGCTTCATTTGGGTGGCTCATTATCTGGATGCCTCATGGGGAATAAGGGTCATAACGTTATTTTATGAATTATTTACAACAAAATATCGCATTTTTACTTCATTTGATGCTCTGCCTACCCTCAATCCATTCTAAACAGAGCTGGGAAAAGTATAAATAAATGGCCAAATGTACCAAATATTTGTGTAAAGGGAACCGTGACATATAAGTGACCTTAAAAAGCAATTTTACTAATATAAGGTAATCATAATAGATATGAGGGTAGGAATAGACTTCATGGGTCATCTAGTCCATTCCCCTTATGCAATGACAGAATATTGATGATATCTAGAAATTAATTACATTTTAATTGCATATTCTCGATAAGTACTTATGGTGAATCTAGTTCAGACATCTCAGAGAACTTCATATGCACATTGTACTGTAGAAAGAGGCAATTGGCGTGCAACATGGGAGCTAAAAACTAAACTATGCACATTCCTCATTTGCCAAAAGTAACAAAAAAACCCCCCAGATTCAACTTCATTTGTCAAATAGTCATGTATTTACAAAATGCATATATTTGATACAGTATATTGGATTTTGGTGCAGTGTGTGCTCATGTAAGAGGAAATATAAAAGGAGCGGTCGCAAGAAGCTGAATGTAGAAGCTGGCTTATGTTAGGGTGTACTTAAAAAATGTGTACATTATCAGAGCCTTTACAGATAGAAAGCAATAAAAATAAGGACCAGCTCCTTGAAGCCTGTTGTTGAAACCAAGGCATTTCTGTGTTTCTGGCTGCATATGAATTGTAGAATCAGTCTCGAAGACATTCATAATGTAAGAATTTCTTGTACGCCATCCAAGCTCAGGATACTGTATAATACCATACCTAGGATGGTGTTACATAGGGTGTTGGGTTATATGATTATGCCACCGTGCAGAAAGTACTAAGCAAAAAATTCCTGTGGTGGTGTTAAGCTGATGGTTATATTTATGTAAGGAGACAGTGAGCTTCACTAATAATATCTGGTTGTGTTATTTAACTGGACATTCTGGGTTTATTTTGCAGGCTGGCAGTTTAAATTGAAAGACTGATAATTTTATTTACAGAGAAGTGTCCATGTATGCTCCATGCAGTCAGACAACCCTATTCTGCTATTTGATTTATGGTAACACAAACAGATACTGCCTAAAGACAATAATAGTCAGGCCCTTCCCTAAAGACCTTATGCTCTAAAAGAAACAGACCCTCAGACAGATTAACCAAAGAGAGAATTCAATGCATTACCTGTCAGTGACATGATGCTGAATATTTGTATAATCTTGCATTCATTTATACTTCTAAATCATCAAGGCTTTTCTCTGTACCAGGAAACTTGCTCTGATGTAGACCTAAGTAGCCATATTTTAAAAAGTTCTAATACAACTCAGAAAAACTTGTTAGAGGCAGAGTCATCATGCACTTTATTTTGGTAAGACTGGGCTAAATCTGGGATTAATCAATAAAACTTCTTACATTTGGGTGTCAAGGTCATCATTTGGTCATGTTAAATTTTCAATAATAAAATTCATATTTAGCCTAATTTCAAACCAAAATAACTGGTACTTAGACCTAGATTAATAGTAGACTGCCAGACACTTGAACATAAGCAATGCAAAAAAATTATTTTTTGAAGAAAATATTGTCATTTTATTGCAAAGTCTGACAGTCTGATTGAAACTTAGTTCCTGCAGCTGTGGTGTGTAGTGCACTCATGGGTGCATGGGAAGTAAGTAGTGCAGCCTGATTTTGTTGTTCATCATCCCTGCTGTCATTCAGAAATGAGCTAAGAAAAACCTAATAAATTAGATGTACATATTCTCTCCATTCTTCCTAATCACACAGCTAATCTTCTATTGCATACAGACAGGTAGGAACCTAATTTGAGACTCTTAATTTGGATACCTGTGCCCACCTGTGACAGCAGAGAGAGTCAGAGGCTGGCTAATTTGTGTCACAGTCCATGGTCATTTTTGCCTATAAGGTTCCTACTCATTCTGTGTTCTGTACTGCAAAAGTTCCTCTCAACAATGTAATAAACAGACCAAATAAAATTAGTATCTTCAAAGATATTTTTAAACATTAATAATAATCCTAACTACAGTGCTAATGACAATATGGGACCTGGGCAGAGTTGTGACAATCTTATTTTAATGATTCTTCAGAGATTTCCAAATTAGACTACAGGAAACAGGAAGTAGGAATACATGAAACAAAGCCAAATGAAAGGATGGGGAAAAAAAAATTAATACACACTTGCTTGTTCGTTAAACATTCATTCAATCAACACTTCCTGTGATTTTTAATAGCATGGCTCTGTCTGCTCTTTTACACTTGACTCTGTTGGGAAAGGAGCTAATGTTTTTGAAGATGATGTTCCTAGCTGAAAGGATTTAGCTAGATGATAGCTGACTGCCGAGAGCCTCCTGCAATGCTTTTTAGATACAAAGAGAAGCAGTCAGTGTTTTGGATCATTCCCGTGTACCTTGTTGGATCATGCATCACTACACCTCCACTACCTTCTTGTATGACTTCAGCTTCCTTTGGTGTTGTTTTTAAGCAATTTCTTCTATCAAGTCAGATGGATACTGGTTTAATACTTGACAACCCCCATTCATAATGCTGATTTTTCTTTCATTTTCTCCGTTAGCATTGGGTCTTCTTTCTCATTTAATCTCTGCCCCAGTGACTTACTGTTACTGCTGCAGCCCTCGGGATGTAAGACAACATTTCTGTATTTTTTCTTCATCAGTATACCATCTCCTTTCACATCTTGACTGAAGATACTGTTTCTCATGATTTCTTACTGCTTTTGCTGTGGCTTTTTTTGGCTGTTCTACTACAAATCAGAGGAAAACACAGTGGAATACATTTGTATGGCAAGTGCAGTGTTCTACAGTAACTCCAGCCTCTATTGCCAAAGGAGTATTACAGGTGACTCTCTGTCCTGTTTAGCACATGATAGGTCTCAGTCTGGAGACTTTAGATCCTTTTGTTTCCCTGATTCAAGTATGGGCAGAAGCAAATACCTGCCTTTACATAGTTGGATGTCTGTCAAAAGTTTTAAGAGGACTACGAAAAGTAAAATATAAACCAATATATTTTAATTCCTGAAAAAGGTTGCAGTGCTGTGCAATCAAAAGATAAAGAACATTTAAAATAAAAATACTACTGATATGATGATAACTACAAATGGTATGAAACATTTAATGATTAGATTTTTTATGTGGTTTGTCAGTGTCCAACCCTGAGTGTTGCTAATACTCACCTGGAAAAGTGTCCTTTTACACTGCTCTAACATTAAAGAAACTTCTTTTTAGTCATGACTTCAGAATATTATTTGCATATTCCCAGGGCATAATTGTGAATACAGTCCCACACTGTGTACACAAACTAACATTTGTAAGTGTCACCTGTTAAAAGAGAGTAAGATTATACTTCTCTTATAGCTTGCCCTTTACCCAGCCTCCACACCCACTTAAGAGCTGTACTGGAAATAAACACTAACCCTGATAAACAGAAGGGTAACCACATAGTGTAATTTAAACAAGAGCTGATTTAAGTAACTCTTGTTAAAAACTCATGCAAAAAACAGTGTTCTGGGGCATGCAGCACTTGAAAGAATGGGAACCTAAGTGTGTTGAGAGATTACTCTGCTTGCATGTTACCATATTAAAGAGTCTTTCTGAAATTAGCATGTGTCTTGTGTCACAAGTTAAAAATATTTTCCATATGATGCCTACTTGATTGAGTTTTAATACAGTATTTAATTTGTCAAAAATAACTTTAGTTCTTACTAGAACTTTGTCTTTAATATTAACAATCTACCCTGTATGTTGTATTGATCTCTGTTGAGATTTTATGTTGCTGATAGCTAAGAAATTTTACAAATGAGAGCTAATATAGGAGATAAAGTTTACCTGTAGACTCTTAGAATAAGTTTCAGCTGGAAAAATACAGTAGCTGTAAAAAAACCTAAATCATCATTTATCCAATGAATCACCAAACAGGAAAGAAATATTATATATTAAAAATCCTTTCAGGTAATGCTAAAATACGTGTGACTTGGAGAAGATGACAGAGACTTTAATCCCAGGCTTCTTTACAATAGAGTGAAACTGCTGATTGAATATATTAAGAATAAATTCACCAGCAGTACCATAAAGTTTACTGGACTCAATCTTGTCTTCTAATTCCCTGGAGGATATCACTGTGCAGACTAAAAAGCAGATCAGACCCCCTAGGCTAACAACGGATCAGGTGGGCCTAATTCTCATTTTGTTTATGTGGAAGTCAAAGGACTTATAGTGATGCAAGTTGAGAGATAAGAATATGGTCCAGCACAATTTTGCAGTTAGTTTGTTGACATCAGAAAAAACAGGTATATTTCCACAGAAATTCAAGGGAACAAAACAGCTCTAGTACCAAAATTGCTACATAAACTACATAGCAGTATCCAATTCGTTTAAAATTCTAGACCAAACTATGCATAAGCTTAGGCTGTACTAACATCTGTAGAGATACTCACAGGAGCAGGATTTTGAAGGTAAATTGTATGGGTCCAGTCCTAAAAGAAGGCACACCTCCTTCTTCACTCTGTGAAACACATGCCAAGAATAATTAATTTTCCTCTTTCCTTGTCTTATCTTATCTTTGTATTAACTTTGAGAAGCAAGAAACACTGCGTTGTAAGCAAAATTTTCAGCTGGGACTAAAAAAGGAATACTACTCTTATTTTGAGTTAAAATAAAATAAAAAAAAAACTAAAAACAAAACACAAAAAAAAAAGGAAAAAAAAAAACCACCGACAACAAACCCACAACCACCCAAAAAAAGAACCTAAGAAAAACACATTTATAATTCATCAGAAATAATGCTGACTGCAAAATACCAAGTCATTTTCATGCAGTTTTCATGGAAATAAATGTGAGGAAAAGGAGAAGAAATAGGAGTGCTATGTGTCGCATTTGACACACTATATAATATATATATACACACACACAAAGTTTATTGTAACAGCTCTTTCATCTGATGTTTGTAGAAATGAGATTTGTCATTTACCTTCTCCTTAACAGATGGGAATACTTTTTAAATGGAGTCCAAAGATCCATAAGAGAGATCTTATGCTTTAGTAGGATCACCATATGCTGCCTGCCCTTACTCCTTCAGCAATCTGAAGCCCCTAGACTCAGGCACCTTGTGTTCTACTCCTGCAAGAAAACAGGATGAGTGTGAACTGGTGCTCGAGGCTGCTTTTTATCAAAGTATTTTGACTCTCTGGAAGATCAGCACTGAAACTGGACAATGGCTGGCCAGTGCTGCTTTGATGCCCTCTTTCACAGTGATCTCACACGGAGCTGTCCAGGGGCATGTGAGGGGAGAAGCTGTGCCAAAGCCATCACTCTCCCTGCGTGCCTTTGCCAAGCAGGAAACGCCACACGCCCTTCAGAGCATGGCAGCACACATTCACCACTTCACAGCTTGGAATGGTAAAAAGGTGTGGGAATTTTCAAAGGTATAATGTTGCTTTGTGCTATAAATTCCTTACCTATGTCCTTTAAAAAATTCCAAAGTGGTTTGATATTCCAAATATTAATGGTTCCTTAAATAAGGACTTAATGAAGCATTTTAGTCCTTCTCTCTTCCTCTTTCTCAGTTCCCTACTGTTGAATAAAGGGTGAGCACATTAACCTTTCTTACAGCATGGTACTCAGCAATTACTTTCCTGTATCTGGGCACTGATTCACACAAAGCTTATAGGAAAATAATATCTTGATAGAAAAACTTCCTGTTGAAATATTCTGGCTCTGACTGGTGGGTTCAGAAGTTACTGAAGGAAGAGGTATGCACACACACAGGCACATTCCAAGTATAATTGCACTTGTATAACAACCTTTTTACATGCTATAAATGAGCAGGAAAAGGCACACACTGAAGTATTTCTGTATTTCCTTTCATTTCTAAACCAAGACAAATGTAAAGCACTACCAAACTTGGACAGATCTATACTCCCTTCACACTAGAGCTAGATGGCAACAGGACAGTCATTTAACCCAACATCGACTTGCAAAGATCACTTCCGGCCTTCACCTAGGAATTTTTATAACACACAAGTTTCTAGTAAAGAGCTGGAACAATCACAGTTAATATTAAATCATTTCTTCTTGAACTTTGTATCATTTTATTACTCAATTTATAGGTAGTAATCACATTTTATTAGGGCATTCACCGATTCTGAAAGTTATGTGCCTTCACTTCTAAAACCACATTGGCTGTTACGTGCTGCTTTTTGACAGCAACCTTGCACAGGAGGTTTCCCACTGTTAGCAGCAACCCATCTGGAGAGTCCAAATCCTTCCCTACCTATATAATGATTTGGAAACCATGCATGCATTCAGGAGCAAAAAATGGTCTCTGGAGTGCACTTGTGTTATAAAACTTTGATTTGGGGTGATTTGCATCACTATAGCATAAGAAAATGGAGTAACAACTCAAACTATATGTCTGCAGTGACTTGTGAGTGATCTCGTAACTGCATCTGAAAGAAAGTTCAACCATTCCTTGAACCTGTATGCTTCAGGCTGAACAGTTCAGACAGATGTTTAATCACCTCATACTCACTAGGAAATGGCTATTCAATGGCCATAGAATTTAAAAGTGGCACTATGAGATGAATGCTTCATGTTATTCTATATTTGCATTCCCTCTTAGAACCATAAGTAAAAATAATTCAGCTGAATCCAGCACAGTTTTACCACATAAATTCCAATTATCATATTTTTTTTTAAATCATTAGATACCCTTTTAAATTTTTAGTAGCAGAAAAGACCAAAGCTATAGTGGCAAGTTGATGTAAATGAACAGAGATGAAAAAGGATTCTCCAGCTTCTGAGAAAGGGAGGTGTAAACTGGGTAAAAGGTGAGCACATTGTTTAACTGAATCTGCAGCTATAATTATAAGGAAAATATTTAACTTAGAGCAACACAAAAACCCCATGACCCTGAAATTTTTAACAGGTAATACATCAAGTGTCAGGCTGAAAATACCTCTTCAGAAGAAAAATTGTAATAAATCTGCAGTTGTTGGTTACACTATGTTAAATATTGTGAAACACTTTCCTGAAAGAAAGACACAGTGTGGTTTTGATAAGATTAAGGTGAATTTCAGCAGAGCATACACATTATTCTTCATTTTACTGTTTGGCAATTTCAGTGTTGTTCTTCAAAGAAAACAAAAGTTTCTAATGATTAACGTTGTGTGCTGTGGGAAGCATACACTACAACAATACTACTCTTGTGTCACACTAGCTTTCCTCATCTATAACAACAGCACAAATAGTTTTTCAGATGAGTAACCAGCATTTCTGAGATAAGTCCTTCTTTTAACTGCAATTGATAATGTGCAATTGTGTATTTCACTGTCAACAGAGGCCTCAGTGAGACTTACAAACTTCCACTGAATCCCGTATCAAACGCTCAGGGCCCAGCTGAGTTGGAGGCCAGGGTTTAGCAGGCAGATGTGACACTCCTATTCCCATCTTTTTCTCTTGCCAAGAGATAGTCACCACAGTGCTCAAGGTTAGACCTTTGCACTTCAAATGGAGAGTTCATTTCCTCCACTCCTGGAAATATTCTATGTGGCTTGCATTATGTTGGCAAGATAAATTATCCAAACTAATAGATGCATCTAAATGTATTCTCATTCTCATTGTTAGTGGAAATGTCAGAAAAAAACTGATTTAAAGTCACCTTATAATTCCAGCTGGCAATGTAGGAACTCAGGCATGCCACCACCGAATTCTGTGTTCAAACCTGTATTGGGACATTTAACAGAACCAGGTTTACTGTGCAGACGAGCAATACCACACGTGTGCTGTTGACAACCACCGTTCTCTGCTTCTCTAACACAAAGTACTTGCTCCTTCTCTGCCCCAGCAGCGTCACTTGCAGCCACAAAAATCCTTCAAGTCTGCATCTCATCCTCCTCCCCTTCAAGATTTTACCCAGTATCCAGCTCCAGTATCTTTGTCTTCTCTCACCACACTGCCTCTCCATTCCCCTCCTTTAAAGCCTCCTCCTCTCTTTGCTTCCCTTGTCACTAAACAGCAGTTTTACATTTGTGGCAAAAGGTTTTACACACTTCATACTCACAACATTATTGCTCTTCCCTGCCACCCTGCATGCTGGAAATTATATCTCACACACCCTTCCTTACCTTCTTCCACATCTTTCTTTAAAAGCCCTGTCTTCAGCAACAGTTTCCAGTTATGCTGTCCCCACTGGTGTGTCTTCATCTGAATGCCACTGGCCAGAGAGGACCTAAATTTAACCATCTAGGCACAGTATTCACTCACGCTTCTGCTTGAGGCTTGATAGCTGTCAAACGGGTATCTATCTCATTTGACAACTTGCTTAGGTAAGACATGGATTACATTATCCTTCTGTCAGTGTTCCATTATGGCAGGGAGCAGCTGCAGATTTGGGGAGTGTTCTTGCAGCAGGTGGTTGTCAGCCATATGGTGCTTACCTTTTATTTATAAGCATTCCTAGTAGTTAGGACAACAGGAACTTTTTTCTTGTTGGTGTTAAAACATTGATAATAATCTTACAGATCTCCACAAACTGAAAAAAACCCATCAAAATTTAGCCAGTAGTACAAGCTTGTGAGTTTGTTCTAACTCATTGTATACCACAACTGAAAATGATGGTGATTATGTATAGTCCCCGACTGGAGCTAACCATCTCTGGGACAGAATTTTACCTTTTCTTCTGGTTATGCTGTTAATGGCAGAGCAGCCTGCTCTGGAGTCAGAACACTGAAGTCCATAAGAGACTTTTCCTGCAGAGGACCTTCCCCTTCACAACCAAACGTAAGACTCTCTGTCTTCAGGATCAGTTTAAGGCACATTCAGTTTAAGGCATGTAATTGTTTTGGTCAAAGGCTGATCTTCTCACTTTGATGGATAATAAGGCTTCAGCAGCTCAATTATAGATGTGCCATGGAAACACAAAGGTGTTTGTGTTCTGGCTGCAGTTACACACTTCGTAAACTTTACCAGCTCATTTTAACATAAGTGATGCATTACCATTTTTGTTCAATGTGAACAATGTGTTCTTCCTCATCTACATGTCTTTCAGAGTAGGTGGAACTGGTCATTTGTCCTACCTTTTAGTAATACACGATTATCCTAAAAGTCATGTCTCTTTCTTCCTAGAGCAAACTGGGAAGCATTCTGCTGCCCCACCATCTTTCTTAAAATGGCAAAAGCAGCTGGATCTAATAGTCTCCTGCTGGCAACACGGTGATTAGAATGTGTATTGTGCTTTTTATGCTATCCATTTTATAGGCTTTCACTGGTTAAATTACAGTGAACATGGAGGAGTAGATTTTGTGAACCACTTGCAGATGTTCTCTGTTGATAGTTTTGTGAGTCTTGTAGAACAGTAGGAACAGACTATGTGCAAAACAATTTTTTTGTGATTTTGCCGTCTCACACTGTTCTCACAGCACTGGCTCGGTAATGATATGATAAAGCTTGGGAGGTAAGCTTTGATTACAGACTAGCTGCTGTTGGGATCTTCAGAAAGCCAGACCTGCAAAGTGTAGTTTGTTTTCAAAAGCCTGTGGCTAAAACACTTGGTTTAACTGGGAATATATAGTCATTTATAGTATAATCAAATGCTTGACCCCTTATTCAGCTATTAGTTGTTATGACATGGATGCTGAATATTTAAACTCTCACAATTTGTTTCCTTTGGATGTAAGCTGTAATAGCTTTGTATGAAATGTTAAATTTGGGTGACATTATCATGCTAATGTCATTTCTTTGATTTCTGTGATTTTTCTAACATCTTTTTGTTCAGGGGAGAAAATAACAGTTTCACATAAAAAGCAAGAGTAATAGAATCTGTACATTTCACACTTTTTTTTTCAAGTAATTGATTTAAACCCGGCCCAAGTATATCAATGTGGTAACTTACTGTCCTCTCTTGAGCTAACAAATTAATTGGTTGAAATAGTTTTGTAGTCAAATATATGTTGTGGGCAGAGGAAGAGATCTTTAGTACCAAATCAGTCTTGCTCTGTGATCTGTGTAGGAGAACATGAACTGCTGCACACAGGTTCTTTTGCCTTTGAAAGGTTAAGGGAAGTTAAGCTGAACGGAGGAGGCAAAGATTTCAATGTTTCAGATGTTAAAGTATGAGCTATATGGCAAGAGACTGGAAAGAGGGAGACAACAGTAGGCAGCTTTCACAGGTGACACTACAAAAATCTATTAGTAAGAAATGTTACTTCCTTCTCTACTATACAACCAGAAAACAAGCCTGAAAGTATAAAGTTCTAAAATTCATTAGGTCATATTTGATAAAACTTCAAAACATCTACTGCATTATCTAATTCAGCTCATGCAGGATTACTACTTGTAATGTGTTTTTCTGTGTATGACAAAATCTATTCTAAAGCAATTGAAACTAGAACCCCTGAAACACAATTTTAATAGTACCATGTACCAGAAATTTTAGACATTTCTCCACTTTAAATATGCTAATTTATTTTTTACTTCTCATGATTTATAGCATTTTTAATCTGTTCAGCAGTTACTATCTCTGCAGGTTCTTAGAGTCCTGTCAACTATGTATTTGCTATTACCACACTTAATTCTAGCAAGGCTAATATATGCATCTCTCAGCTCTTTCAGGGCACCCATCTAAAGTCAAAGACTTTGTCTGATTTTAATAAGAAATTGGTAAGTTCAGTAAGAATAGGTCCAGGGAATACTGATGCTTATCATTACTTAATTCCATAGTCTACTTTCCACTGATTTTTTTTCCTCCCATTTTCATGGAAATCCTATTTTTCAGTCTTTAAGTGACGAAAACTGAATGCAATCCAAGTGCAGTTAGAATGAGTTTAGGGATACATTTCATTGTCCTGTAATACATACATCCCAAATAACTTCACAAAATCTTAATGTAGGTTGCTTGTGCTGAGTGCCCAGTATGTTCCTTCTATTCCCAAATACAGTCAGTGATGTGTCTCACTGCTCACCATTGACTTGTGCACTGCCCTTTCTTGCCCTACCAGTGACATCTGAAGGTCAGATGTCATCTGTTCTTCTCTTCTCGTAGCACCACAACCATTTTTAGAGAGAGTTTTTACCTCTCTTCACTTTTTCCTTTGCAAAGGACCTATCTCTGACTTGGGCCTGTTGCAGCAATAATGCTCTTGAATCTGCAGATTCCTTACTATTTCCAGAAGCAGAGATTCAAAGATGGGGAGTATGAAAAAGTTCACATCAGCATTATTTCTGCTCTTCTTATTTTGGATAAAAATAAAATTCCATTGCCATAAATATACAATTATTATTATTTTGCATAGCAATGCCATAGTTCTGCTTTCCTAGAATCTAATCAGGAGTAAATATTCTATACATTTTTTTACACATAAATGCTTCAGTGGTGTCCTATTTATTCAACTGAGAATAGCAATTTTGTGGATGAATAATTCTAGACAGCTTTCATGATGTTAGCAAGATGCTTGAAGTAGGACTCTCTCCATAGTGTGATGTAAGACTTACTCCCAGAGTAATGTCACCAATGTTTGTGTTTGCTTTATAGGTTGATGACCAAATGAAACTGCTTCAGAACTGCTGGAGTGAACTCTTAATTCTAGATCACATTTACCGGCAAGTGGTACATGGGAAAGAAGGCTCCATCCTTCTGGTTACTGGGCAACAAGTGAGTATGTGGTCTGAGAGAAATAGTGATGTCTTTTTTTATAATAATTTTCAAAATAGCAAGAGTTTAATAGGTCAGAAGCACTCCTATGTTCTCAGAGATTCTCCACAAATACTGTAGGTAAAATGACTTGTGCACTCTGTTTCTAGTCTGCTGATTACAGATAAACCTAGAAAAGCAGATATAAGCAATTTGCTTTTCAAATGTACTTGTATACTTCAGTAATTGAAAAATAGCAGATGAGAAGTGTTTCTCAAGCAACACTTCTCCTCAGGGCTAAAATGGTTTCTGACAGCAACAACACCATTCCCAAACCTAATGCTTTAGGTTTAAGCAAGTATAGTTTTTTTCCTTTCAGAATTGTGATTTATTGAAAAGAATCACTAGCTGGGTCAGAAATCTAGAGAACCTGCTGCTTACTACCTCAAAAATATCTTGCTTTCAGAGATGTATGGACATGTGTGAGAAACTGGGCAGCTGAGACAACTAATCCCAGGATAATTATTCTGTCCATAGGCTACAAAAGCAGGTATTGTCTCAGAAATTGTCTCAGGGTATGCACCCTGCAGTTTCTGCACAGCTTTCCAAGGGTTACTTTTCTTCATGTGTCACATACATGGATCTCCCAACATGCAAGAGCTATAATGTAGCAAATATTAGGAAAACTGTGAGAAAACACAAAAAAAGTTTTGTCTCCCTCATACTTTCCAAAGCTCAAAGAACTTGACAGTAAAAGAAGAACCTTATTCCTAAGGTTATTATTCTGCTTTTAACAGAAGAAAAAGAACAGTATCAAAGAGAAGCAAAATGTGCCTGTACATTATGTTTCTGACTCAGAGTGAAAACAAACGATGGCTCATTGGTATTTAAGTAACTGCAAACTGAACTGCCTCCATTTATACACACTTCTTGGAAAAAGCTCCTTTTTCTGTGCTACACCATTTGTGTTTGCATGTTGTGTAATCCACTTACAGCTTTAGCTATAATTTTAAGGCTGCAGCCATTTCTTAACACGAAGAACAAGTGTTTATAAGAATCAGAAGGATTGTGAGTCTTCTGTTTGCATCTATGATTAAGAGGTCTACAGTAGAAAGGAGATACGATTGACTTGTCCAAGAAAGGAATTAGGAAAATTTAAATCCTAGCTATGGAACTGACTCCCGCACTTTGTGGAAAGTCGCTAACCTATTTCAGAGATCACTGTAGTCCCTAATTATATTAGTAAAAGTTAATTGCATTACTCTTGATTTGTATTGGTGCTATCAAGAAAATGACTGATCCCCTTTCCATTTCTTCTTCTGCAAAAGACAGAATTTTACTGGCAATTATTTCATTTACCAGACAGGATGCTTTCTTATTCCTGTGTTTACAAAGGTATAAGTATATTGACAAGCTGCTGTTCCTGAGAGAACTGCTAAATTAGTGCCTCCTTTGTTATGTGATTAGCTAGTTTTTAAAGGTACTGAGTGCCTAAGTCCCACTGAAATCATTAGAGACATCTAACTACCCTTAAATTCTAGCCATTGTCCCCATTTTCCCACAATAATAATTTTTACCTCATTAGCCACTTTTATCTTTTCCTGAAAATAAAAAACCCAGCTGTACATTATCTCAAGGCAAAGCAGAGCGTTTCTTTAATGTTGGACAACAGGTAGCAGGATACTTATTAAATGTACTGCTTGCAAATCAGCAGCTGGATTTGGAAGCTGTGTATTTCCAGGCAGTCTCAAACTAGGTTAAAATCTGGCTAAACTGGAATGACTGCATCCATTTTTGCCCATATTTATAAAATAGGTTTAATACATCCTTCTTTAAACCAAATTTCCCTTTCCTATGCCAAAGTTTGTAATTTTGAAGTTGATGCAGACACTCCCAGAGTCTTCCATCAGCTTCTGTACTTTCCTCTTTGCATTGAGAGACATTAAGTACATATTACTAGAACAGCAACACAAACTCTACAATCAGTCCTTTTCCTTATGGATGGACTCCTTCCCATTTCACACTTGCTAACAGCTGCAGAACATACTCCATGGATGTGCCATAGTTTCTCTTTGAGAAATAGGGAGACACTAGGCCTGAAGTAATTACACAGCCTCTGGCTGCTGTTTCTGAAATCTCCCTGTGATGCCCATTTTGTTCCAGTTTCATTCAGCCCTGGTCACTGTGACCCTCAGTGAGAAGCCAGAGCGTCTCACAGAGAGGCTGCTCCAGGGATTGCAGCAATGTCACTGCTATGCCAGTATGAGTTGCATGCAATCTCTCAATCAAAAGCAATTTACTTTAAAACATCAACTATTTAAGTGGCTTTCATGGGTAAATACCATTCCCTGAAAAACCTTTTTTATTTAGATAGACATGGCTGGGTGAGCTAAGCAGAAGTTTTAAAATATCTAGAATTTCCAGAACCACAAATCTTAAAATCACAGAATAATCCAGGCTGGGAGGGATTTTCAGGAGTTACCAATTCAACCCCATGCTCAAACGAGGTTTCTCAGGGCTTTGTCCAGTTAGGCTTTGAAAACCTCCAAAGATGGAAACTGCAAAACATCTGTGTGCAGCCAGCACCATTGCCAGACCATCTCCATGGGGAGAAAGTTTTTCCTTAGTTGTGGTATAAACTCACTTCTTTTCAACTTACACCTGGTGCTGGTCACTCTCCTCCTCCTTGAGCCCTGATGCAACACATAAAGCCCAGGAGACCTTGTTAGTAAAGACTGGGGCAATGGCACCACTGAGAAGCTCAATCTGGTCTGTGCTTGCTGCCACAAAATCGCCATCTGAATCCTGCAGCAGTCCTGCATTTTCCTGGTTTACCCCCAGATTAGCAATTTGATATCTCTTGCAAGTTTCAACTACAGCTGAACACTTTTTTTAACATTATCTCTACATTCCAGTGGACATGGATGGTTCTTCTACGTTACTTGTCCTGAGCCATTCCTGGCTTCAGCTGCTGTATACTGCCTTTTCACATCCTAGCTCAGTTGTGAGTTACTTTTTTACACAAGCTGATCCAATACAACTGTTTCTTTTCCTAAGTGTCAAGATGAACCATCTTGGCAGCATCAGCTCAGACTGTTTCATTCTAAGACATGTCACCAGTGCAAAAGTATTTATGAAAGGACAATTATGACTGTGTCTGTATCCTCTGTAACAACTGTAAAATAATTCTGGAAAGCCACACTTCTAGATCTGGGCATTATGCGTCATTGCTAGTGCACCAAGTGCTGCATACTTTCTGATTGGTGTCCTGATGTTTCAGTTCCCACAGAAGAGGCAGGAAAAATCATGCCACCATTTCATAAAAATTAGTTGATTAAGGTGTGGAGAGCACTCTAACACTTCTGATGAAAAGTGCTGTAGATGTTTTTATTTCTGCTACCAACAAAGCACTATGAGCAAAATTACAGTCAATCATCTAGCTTTCACAGATAATAATTTTAAATTGAGGACCTGAGCTAGATTGCCAGTTTTATTACCTGAGAGATCAAGATTATTGTCACAAGTTAGCAAATTTAAGACCCAAGAACCCTCACTCCTTGCTTTCCTTAATATATCTTTCCATAAAAGCTACTCATAAACACAGTCCTTTTTACAATCACAATCGAGGTAGAAGCTGTAAGGGGGGAACTTACCACCACTTAATTAGAACATACCAGCTCTCTCCACTTAGCCTGTTCCTCAGACACGAAAGTCAAACTTCATCCAGGTCCCTAGGGCCATACCACTGTCATTTCTATACTAGGTATCTAAATCTAGTAGTTAGAAGAACACTTGATAATTCTCAAACACACTGGCTCAAACTCCATTACTTTAGGGCACTCCTATCACATTTCCATACATCTGCATTTCCCTCAAGCCACTGGCTTATGAGTTCTACCCAGTGTCAATCCACTGTTCCCACTTTGATGGGGAAAAAGTGCAGTCAGCAACAAAGTAGTAAGCTTTGGCCCTTGCACAAAAAGAGACTGTGTTTTGTTTTATTTTGTTATTTATTTGGTTGGGGTTTCATAAATGAAGCTCTTTTGTGTGTATGTGTTTCAAGAAAGCACTTTTTTCAGATCATTACAATTCCTCAGCAGTTCCTCAGAAACAAGTTCCTCCCTGTGCTGCACACTTCATTTTCTGCACAAAGTACTGCCCCTCAGCAGTAGCAATTACCATTTCAAAAGGAAATAAAGTAGCACAAATGCATTTTACAACTCTCAAAATTTCATAATAGAAAACAGCTAAGGAGTGATTTGCAATGTGGTGGTTAATTGTAAATCATTGCCAATATGCTCTCCACATGCTGAGTTTTGTAGGCTTGCCATGTGGCATGTAATTTTAACAGACCATTTCTAATTATAGAATTTTAATTCCTCCAACTTGAGCACTTTCTTTTTGTATCTTCTGCACTAGCAATAACTGCCAGCTTCCAAGACCCAGCACACATAGGGTAGATACTAAAGCTCTGCACAGAATATTGTTGTTCATGCATTTTCGTGCAACAGTCAATGCCCAATACGTGAATTGTAGCCTTGTCTGCCCACACAGAGACTGCACCTTTTGTTCATACCTACACTCTGCTCATTGTTGCCAAATATTCCCTCTGATGAGTTTGGTCAAAGCCTTTCAGATTAAAAAGGCCATTCAAAAACATGTCTACATTTCAGGTTTTTTTTGGAATTGTTGATACTATTGATTTAGTTGAAGTCATCACACAAATGCATCTTTTTATCTAGATTTGTATTCTAAAGCATAGCACCAAAGAAGGGCACAGTATCTTGATGGTGTTGTCAAGAAAGATCACCCTTGCAGAGGTATTGCTGAAGTACAAGAGTATTAGAAGAAAGAGTGACTGCAAAGGACATGAGAAAGGAGCTGGCAAAAAAAAAAAAAAAAGTAGATAAGGGAACAGGCTATTTTTGTTCATCCTTAGAAATTATTAAAAATACATACAGTAGTCATAGGTATAGAAAGCTAATAAATAAATAGAGGAAAGCTATTACTTCCTATGTTTTTAGAAATTAGTACCTTTTTCCCCCCATTAGATTTGTGGTTGCAGGCAATGAGGCTTCATAGTTGTAGCTGGCACAAAAGAGATACTGGCATGTGAGGACCAAATCTAGAAGTCCTTACATAAGCAAATAAACACAAAATTTGCTTCAAGATGGATACAAATGAGATCAAGCAATCATTATTTTGCTGTTCAGTATAGTATTTGCTCTCTTGCACAGTTCCTTACTCTAGTGGTTTCTGCCTAAAGGAAAACAAGGTTGTGCTGGTTGTTAATAGTTCCTCATGACTTATGAAGATACTGTGCTGGCTGCTTCTTGGGGACAAACTATATGTGCTCAGTTAAACTAGGTAAAACACATCAAAATTCACTTACAACTATGAAGTACCCTGAATTCAGGTTTGTCCAAATATTAATTAAACATTTTGAGCCTTTCAAAGTAGCTGTGGACACACCTGTGAACGAACTGATCCCAATTTGCATGTACTTTGCTGTGCTGCCATGAAACCATCATAGCACTCTGCTTTCAAGTCTAAAATTCCAGTTTCAGTAAAAATTCACGGAGAGGGCACCCAACATGAATCCTTGCACACCAGAACTCTTCCATTTTCCACACGCTAACTTTGTTGTGTTCACAGGAAACACATTTCTTTTGTATTTCATACACATTGCTCCCATAAAGAAAACAAAAGCTATTTGCCTGGAGTTTGGCAGCATTTCTTCAAGCCTGCTAGTCCTCCAAACAAGTCCCATGCTAGTGAACTAATTTGTCATCATAAACTCAAGTAAAATTCCGTATTTGATTTTTAGCTTGCCCAGAGTGAGAGACAAGTTGTTCTGAGACCCAAGTTGTCTGTCCCAGCTGCCTATTGGAGCAGTGATAGTGATAGTGATGGGATCCAAAGTGGGCACATCCTGTCTTCCACTGGTGGGAAAGGATTTAAAACAGTAGAGTAGAAATTTGTGTAAGGTAAGAGGGTAGTAGGGGGGAATGAACTTACATGGTTAAAAGCACCTGAAGAAAGTCTGAGTTAGCACAGCCTGTGAGATGCTGCCCAAACATTCACAAAAAATTCCCCGTGATGCTCTGCCTTCTGATGAAGTTTACTGAATATCAAACTCAGCAGTGAGTTCATATCATCTCATCTCTATATAAAAAAACACAAAAGTACATTGCAACACTTTGGTAAAGAAATGGATTCTTTTGTACTCTGCAGTACTTTGGAGTGTTACTATTTGCATATTATAGTTAATTATCAAGCACCATAACATCATCCTAGGGGAAAGGTCCACTGGCAACTTAATTCATTATCTTCTATTATTGTGTATCACGTTAAAATGACAAGCATCCTATGCTGCATAAGTCAACACAATTTTAATTAATATATCCAAAGCTGATAACCAGCAGATACAAGCATATCCGTGGGGTTTGTCCGTAGTCTTCCTCACTTTTTGTATGTAGGCACCTCTTCAAAGGTTTTCCATGTTTATTTGCACAGAAACATAACAGAAATACTGGTTTTAATGAAAGAGTAATATGAAAGCTCAAATTGAATTTAATAACCACTTTAGTTTCCACTGAAATATAAATTTCAGGAAACAGTGGGAAGGTTGCAACAGTAAATTAGCTTGCTTGCTCTATGCTCTGCTGAATGCACGCTTCTGAGATAAGAGCCATCCACCCACACAGCACCCACTCGAGGCAGCTCACGGGCTCTCAGCAGGGTCAGGATGTGCAGGCCCAGGGCAGGTCAGTGTGGGCCACCCCCAGGCTCTCAGTGCAGTTTGTAGCTGAGGAGGGGGTGGTGAGGGAGCAGCCCCCCAGCAGCAGCAGCCAGATGTGCTGGCCAGGGTTGCACCCAGTAGAGCAGCAGGAGCAGGACAGTCCCTTTGCTGCACCTGAGCACCCACTGCCTCTGCCTTCATACCCCAAACACACAGTAGTCTAATTTACTAAATTAAATATTAAATCACTCTTTCATTAACTTGAACTGCCTCAGTCTGCTAGATTATACAGGTACTGTATAGAGCCACAGCAGGGGTTTTATTCCTCACTTGAGCAATTCCTGTCTGGCTGAAAGCAATGGCATTCAGGGGTAGTCAGTACCTGGTAACAGCCACCAACAAGTAAAATCACTCTAATCACATTCAGGAGACTATTGCAAGCTTGCTGAAGCATTGAAAGGGATGGTGCAGTTCCACACAGTATTCCCACATGATACCATAGTCATATTCTGGAAATCAAACACTGCTTAATTTTAAAAGAAAAAAGGGACTTAATGCCACAATTAGGTGTTACACTGTTTTGTGAGCATAGAGAGGATTTGACACCAGAGGCCACCCCCTGATTCCACCAGAAAAATCACTGTCTGAACCAGGTAAAACCAGGGATTTGTCTTCAAGAATAATTTATTAGCTTGATACACCATTTGCAAAACAAAAAAGCATAGGTGTTCCCTACATTTTTGGCCATCAGCCACAGCATCTATTTAGGCCAGGATACAGGAGGCATGCACACTTCTGTTTGTCTGTGCAGCCATAACTTTAGGCCCATCATTTTACATCCAAATTAGGTCATGTGGAAGCTTTGCCAAAACTGCTGTTGTCAAAAATGCCAGTCAACATACCATCTTCAACCTCAAAATCAACTGTGAAATGTAATAGTATTAATGGGGAAGTAAAAATAACTTATTTTAGTCATGGATTTGATATTACCAAGTGAAATCTATATACCATATGAAGTGAAACCTACAATATAAAATAAATGCTAAGACTTCGGTATGCAATTAAGCATTTTGCACAAAATCCAAGCTGGTTTCATCTTTGTCTTTTAAAAGTGCTTTTAATCATGAATTGGAAGGTAAAAGAATTAATACACCTCTTAGTATCAATTTCTGCATACAGGACCAAGCAAGCAGAACATTGTAGTCTTTAATGTGACCACTTTTTCAGAATAGACGTTAACTGAGGCTTTTTCATGCACAGTTGCTTTTGTATAAACTGATTGACACCTTTGGGGGTCGTCTTTCCACTGACTCATAATTTTGCTCACTCTTGAAAAAAGCCTTCTGCACACCTACTATTCTCTAGTTAAAGCTGAAAATTCAACTCATCATATTTACACAATTAAAAAAAAAATCCATTCTGCGTTGTTTTTAATTGCAAATCCTACTCAAGGGACCAATTCTCCTGCTTAGGAGGCAGCCCTGGGCCTTCTACTAGAGAACCAACTGCAGTCAATTATGGTAATGAAATGTCAATAAATATAAAAATTTAATACAGCCTGTTCCTGGTGAGTGGCAGATGAGGACTTGCCTCCCAGACAAATTTGCTGGTGCTGCAAATATTAAATGCACCTGAAAGAGGAGCAGGTTGCCTGAGAGCTCTCCAGTAGAGGGATGCTGGGAGATCCGAGCACCTACTGGGTTTTTCCATTATGGCATAATCGCTGCACTAAGGCCACTGATATTCTTGACATTCAGACATCTTAAACTTCTTATTATGAAGTGAGTAGCATATTTTCCTCACAAATTGGAACCTCAGTAAGGGATTTTGAGCTTTTTTCCCCACTCTTAACAATTACAAAAGGGAAATTAAGTTGTGAAATTTGGTATTTATATGTGACCAGTTTCTCAATATGAAGTAGCTGAATCATGTCACTACATTAAACTGCTCTTTGAGTAAAAAGTATTTCAGATATGTTACTGTATTTTTTCTTATTATTTATATAAGTATATATATATATATATAAAGAAATATGTATAAATGCATCTATAGAAAGAGTGATAAATAAGAGATGAACTAGAAAGTAGATTTTGAAAGACAGATTGGCTGGGATTTCCAAAGATCAAATCCTAGTTTTGTCATGGATTTCTTTGGCCCTGAGTAAGGAATATGGTGTCACTACTTCAAAATTCCCCAGGTGTAAAAGAGAGCAATAAAACCTACCTCACAGAATACTTAATCCTATTCCATTGACTTAATTGAAACATAAGTACAACTTTAACTGCTCCAGCACTGCAAAGCATTGTTATTCTTAACCTCCATACAAAAAGTGTAACTTTGTTTTTCTTGTGCAGTTGCCTCCAGTCAGTTTCTTGGGAGCAATAAGAGAACATATAAATGAAATGTCTTATTTAAAATCAGTAGCCTATGGATTATATTAAGGTCATTACCAGGAAAAGTTATTTTTAGTTTCTTTCAGTCATCTTTCTGTCTTTCCTCACTGAAATTTTGTCAGGTTAAAAGTTTTTCAGCGTGGTTTTTTTCTTGTTTTACTGCTGTTTATACTTGAACAAAATCAATTCAATTGTTTTAAAATAAAATTTAAAAGAAGTTTAAATACATGTTCCTTAACATTTTTTTTAAATAGATTCTAAGGAAACAGAGCCTGGAAAAATAAATTTTTGCAGTATTTGTCCATTTCCTTTGGTGATACCAGTCCATTCTTTATTGACTACAATATTATGGGAAACCAAGATGGGATAAGAGCACTGATACCATTAAACAAATCACTAACCCAAACCATTGTGCTTAGCCTAAATTTACAGCCAGACTTCACTTACATGTTAGCAATTTCCCTGCTGTTCTGGAGGCTCCTGAAAGAAAAAGGTGTTGGTAATATTAGAGCACCCAGGCGAGAAAAGTGATTTTGAGAATGTGTCACTGACCCATTTAGGTCTCAGTCAGTTGACCAGGCCAGTTCATCAGGGGAGCAAGCAGCACACCAGGCCATTTCCATGGGACAGTGGCACTTACAGGGGCTATCTAGCACTGTGAGCATTTCAGCTGAAGCTGCTCGGGTCCCCCCAGTTCTGATACACCAGTTACCCCCTGCTGCCTGCCGGGCTGCTGCTCTGTCTTGGAGCCAGCTCATTCCAGCCTCTGCACTTCACCTCCCACCACAGCTTTCCCACAGGCTGGGTACCCTTCTCCACTGGTCACCATCCCGTGGCACAGCATGCACACCTCAGAGTGGCAGGGGCTGCTACAGCCACCTGCACGGAAAAAGCCCCTTAATGGGCCTGGCAGTAGCCAGAAAAGTTTCAGCATGTCAGGCGTGGGGAGGTTGCCCAAGGTTCGAGGATCACCCAAGGATGAGTCAGCAGTGACAGGCTTTCGGTGTCCTTGTGAACGTTGTGAATATTACCTTTTGTAATAAGGTAATTCCAGCTTTCTGTCGGATCTCTGGATACAAGTGTCACACAGAAAGCTCCTAGGCAGGTCAGCCTGCCCCGAGAACAACCGCGCAGCATGACAAGGGCAGCAGACCCCAGAGCAGCCCCTCTTGTCTCTGCCCCAGGGAAAGGAGCTTTGTGTGCTGAGGTTGCTGCTGGGGACAATGTGAGGGCAGCTGGGCTGTCCCACACCTGCCAGCCCCTCCTTCCCTGGCAGGGGAGCACTTGCCAGAACAAGTGAGTTCGAATGAACTCCAACGAATACAAGGATTTTGTGTAGCCGAGAACAGAAACGACCCACACAATACCTCTGTTTCCTGTGGGAATACACCGACATTTCTGGCTTGAATAGATGCTTCTGGCCAAGTTATGGACACAGGACTGTTTCCCATGAATACTGTTATGTCCCTCTGGAGTAACATAGCCAGTGTAGGCACAAAGCTCACTTCATCAGTTGTTCTTTGCAGGATCACACAATTACGGTGAGAACAAGAGACACCAAGTGAATAAAACAAACTGAGATGGGGACAGCTACAATGTTGTAAGCAGTTCTCATATTTAAAGCTTCTAAAAAAAGCTAATACTGACAAACCAGCACACACAGTGATGTGACATACCATTAAGATATATGGTTTAATGTTATTTTCAATATACACCATTGTGTTAAAATTGGTTTATACATAAAATCATCTTGACTTTATAACATCATCAAATTGAGAATGATTCCTTTATCCAAGAGTATCCTGGTTGTACATTATTGCTTGAAACTTGCTGAAGTGTGGGTGTGACAACCAGATAGGAATACAATTCTCTTTTACAGGTGGATTATTCCATAATAGCATCCCAAGCTGGAGCCACCCTCAACAACCTTATGAGCCATGCACAAGAACTGGTAGCAAAGCTCCGTTCCCTGCAGTTTGATCTACGAGAATTTGTATGTCTCAAATTCCTGGTGCTGTTTAGTCTAGGTAGGTACACTCTAATCTTCATACTTAATAGTGTTATTGGTTTTTCTAAAAACATTGAAAATACTTTGCTTTTCTTAATTTTTTTGTAAAACACATGTTTTTGAAATATATTTAATGAGGTTCACAGTAATCTGAGGATAATTTTGTAATTATCACTTGCAGGGAAATTATGTATAAGGATTAAAAGTGTGTTTCTATGGACATGACTCCTAAAACCTGTGGAATTCAATGAAGGATTATAAACTTTCTGTATTTTGGTATGCAATTACTGAATTTTCCAGAACAAAGATAAAATTCTATTAGACATTCTAGAGAACAGTGGAAAATACAGATTGCCATCTTCTTCTATGATATTGAATACAGTTATGTAAAGCAGATGGAGTGGGGATATAGTTGAAATTTCCCTCTTATTCAAAGGCATCTGTGGTAAGTATAAACAGTCTTCTTTGCATATGATGGCTGTCACATTGTAACTCATAAATCAGGACTGTATCTCATAGTTTTTAAAAAGTGAAAGGAACTCCTAAAGTGCAAATTAATGATAATAGCTTTATGAAAGATCTGGCTAGGAAATAACCTTTAAAGGGAAGATTGTTTTGTACTAGTGGAGAGGACAGAATGGGACAGATACCTATGCAAGACAAATTAGTTAAACCAGTGCCCTCCAATAAATCAGTCAAGAAAAATCACTGGTGCCAAGAATAAAAAAGATCTTAGGGAGATGGATTCCTATTGAGTTCATTGGAAGAGATTTTTCTGCCTGTCCTCTGTTTCAGGTTTGCGCTTTGTTGTAAAGCTGGTCCAAATGAACTTTGCCCAAGTGAATTTTTTTTTACTGGCAGACAGTTGAAAGGAGAGACCTAAAAACACAAACAAGGTCAGATCCAGCCGTACCTTCATAGCAAAACCTCCTGTTTTACTGAAAAGGGTGTGTTTGCCTACAAAGAGAGTGAAAAGATGAGCCAAGGACAGCAATGAAAGAGAGAGCAGCAGTGGTGACTTTTAGTAATGCTTTCTTTTAATTTTCAGTATTTTAAAAAATTCTGTAGAGGAATAAAATCATAAACATAAATTGCTGTAATACAATTGCAAATAGACTAAAAGGAACAGTTTTGGTCACACTGTAGATTAATTGCAGTCTTAAAGATGTCCCTCTGTGGTACTACAGACTTTGAACCTGCTTGAGAAAATTTTAGATTAAGCTCTCTTTAAATGTATAAAAGACCAATACTTCAGAGGTACAGGACACGAAGCATGTAGAAGATAGAAAATAATTATTTTACAAATTAAAATGAAATTAGAATGATGCTAACAGAATTGATCGTTAAGAGGTCCATTTGGAATCTAGGAAGAGATGATAGATTTCCTTGGTAACTATTAACATTTTGTATTCAGGGCTTCATTGCTTGAATATCTTATATTCAGAGAAGCAAAAGCAAACCATCTGTTGCAGAAATTATGTTTTATAAATTAATCTGATGGATAACAAGAATTCAGATTTCCTAATTCCTAATAAATAGGTTTTTCAGGCATTAGACAGTGGCACAAAAATGTCTATATAGCCTGTAGCTTTCTTCTGATAAAATATTTAGAGAATTCATGTCAGTTCAGTAGTATTTTAAATTAGCTGAAAAAATGAAGTTCATTTGGAAAATTCTCTCATTTAGGTGGCTTTTTAGTTGATGATTTTCATCACCTGTTCTAGTACTCTGCATTGATTTAGGAATCATTCTCACACCTTTAGCTCTTCTAATTCTGCCAGGTACTGTGTTCAAATTCTGAAGCATTTGGGCAGGAAAAACCTGCAAACTAGTACCAAGCCAGGATACCCAGTTTTTCTCTCATTTATGCTACTACAAAAAGAGCTAATAGGAACCTTGTAGTCACATCACTTGCATATAAAAATGATGTAGCTAAAACAGCTACAGGTTCAACACCTTTGAAGCTAAGGTTCAACACCTTTGAAATCGATTAATTCATTATTTAGCATACTGCAGAATTCCATTTGCTAATAGTCAGAGCTAGATGTTATTCTGCAAAGAGGAAAATGTAAAGATGTTACCACTTGACCCACAGAACACAGGCAAATATTTAACAAGAAAGATGAGAAAATTGAAATGAAAAACACAGATACCCTTTCCAGCTAAGCACTTAAGTTTGTGCCCAAAAGAATGAACGAATCACGTAGCTGAAATTAATAAGACACCTCACAGCCGAAGAGCAAGTCAGGTTTTAGAAGACACTGAAGTGTCTAACAATGCTGGCAGGCATTCAGCAGGGCTGTCAAAACTAGCTAAGCATCAAATTCTACATAAATAACTGGGAGCAATTATTGTACCTAAGTATCTAGGTACAATATGTGCATTTGGCACATACCTACATCCCTTAGGCATCTCTACAGAAAACTGATCTTAGTGTCCATAATATATCACTTAATCAAAAACATATTTCAAAAACCTCAGCTGATTCTTGTTGCCAATCTGGCCCTGTACTGCTTAATGGAATAAGAAGTGCTTCAAGACATACCCTTTTTACATTTCTGAGGATGTTCATATGAGTGTTAACCAAACCAATAAAACCTTTTACTGTTGTTCTTTAGTCCAGTGCTTAATTGAAAAATAAATGTCTAATATAACGCCTCTCAAAGGCAATATGAAGTCAATAATGCACAGAATTAATTTGAGAAGAAGCTGTTTGGTTTTTTATGACCATACAGATATGAGACTGCCTGTAAAGCTGTTTGTTATTCATGGCTGTGCCACGCTGTCTGTGTCTCCACAAGACGGCAATCTCCTTTAGGGTAAAGAACTTGGTCCCTGCCTTTTTCTTAACATTTCAGAAGTGATTATCTTAGTAAACTAACAGCAAAACCGTGTTCAAAACCCAAAGCACTTAGAATATTTTTTTTTAAATAGAATTAAATCATATCAGTTGTGCTTCTAGATTTTAAATGAAAGAGGTAATTGTTTGTTATCTACTCATGAGGAGTTCCAAGGGGTTTATACAGGAAAATCCTTCTGATTTCTGGTAGCATTAAAGAAGATGCTGCTGAGGCTTAGTCAGATGCATATTAACTGTAGCCTTTGTGACTACAGACAGTTCTTCCTGCAGTCAAACTGCACGTTCCCACCTCAAGTGAGTGGTACTACCTCCAGGCACAGGAGCTCAGCTCCTTTCTCTGGTGGCCCACTTGTCTGGGACCATCTGACCAACACTGCCAACTAGATAATGGTACAGCTGACTCAGCAATTATGCAGTAAGCCAGCATAGTTTGGTAACTAGCCTCTTAAGTGTGACATCTCTTTAGTTCAGTGTTATAGAGTATTTATATATGTAGAGCTACATAATTTTTGTATTCCCTCTCACAGCTGTAAAAAGCAAGTGTCTTTACAGGTAGGTAGTTCTTACCTCTCTGTACATAAAAGCCTTTCATGCCCCCAGATCTTCATGCTTCAGTAACTGTCTACCCTCAGTGATTCCTTATGCCATCTTTTAGTCCAGTCACTCCCAATCTCTGGAGAGGATCAAGTCCATCGCTCCTGGTCTCCTGTTATCAGCAGATAACCCATTCAGTTGAATCAGTCCTTCAGCTCTTGTGTTCCCACAGGTTAAAAAGTCAGAGAACAAATCAGTCCTTACAACCAGCATAATTATTGTGATCAAACTGGAGATTACCATCTTGTGCTTGGTTTGGATTCATCTGTATTTCATATTAAGAAGACTTGACTTATAAAACATCGAACCACCAGCAGAGATCCCTTTCTTCATAGCTTCACTGCACCATCAGCAGTCAGTCAATTACTGTCAAGACATAAAAAGTTTGGACTAAATTTAAATACCACATTTGACATTAGTTTGGAAACTCCCTTCTCTCTTTGACTTAAATCAGAATTAGAAATAAAACAAATAAACAAACAACAAACTCACCCCACATGTGATGTTGAATTCTCTAGTTCTGGGGCGGAAATAAATTCAGGTGCTCCACTGGGAGATACTGTTTTGACCTCACTAAAGCCAAGAGTTGTTTTTACTGGAGCCAAAATTTGCTTCCTGTCACAGAAAAAGTTCAGATCAACTTTTCAGCAATTAAATTTGATAAATGGCTACATTTAAATGATGCTTGAAAAACCAAATGAGTGCCTTAAATGGGATATTTGCTGTCATCTTCATGTTACCATCCAGTAGCTTTATAGACTGGTCACTTAGCCTGAAGTCAGCCATTGTTTTCTCTTTACAAAAAGTTCCCATTTGTCCGGCTAGTTTTTATTATCTGCACTGAGCAAGGATGATTTGTCAAACTTCCCATCAGAGCAGTTTGTAAAGTGAAATGCCAGTAGGAAGAAAGTTAGACATCATTTGACCCATGTCCAGGCACTTGTCCGGCTGCAGGGCTAAATGCCAGACTAGGCAGCAGCTGACTGGTACTGCTCCGTTATCACTGTCAGGCCACAGATAAATGTACTTCATTTGAGAAATGAAGGCTTTATCAATGAACAAATAATTGCAGAGCCACTATTGATCTCACATCCCACTTAACATGAGACATGAGGGTCCAGTAAAAATAGCAAACATTTAATCGTGGTGGACATCAAACAATGGGCTTTTGCTTAAGCAACAGAAAAAAAATCCTAGGAAAAGAGAACTCAGGTTTTTAAACAAACCACAATCTTACTTAAAGATCCAGCAGAAATCCATCTAGGGCTGCAATACTCCATTCCCATTTCTGTTAAAATGAGAGGAATATTAGCAAGTTAAGAAGAATATTAGAAAATTAATTTTTTCTTCCCTTTAGTTTCTGTAAAGTGTCAGCGCTGAGAAGTGAGGAGGTACTTGAAGTCCTGGGCCTCACCATTTGCACATTTAGAAAAGAAATGTGCCTGTTAGGATCCTGATGCAGATGAAACAGGCTGAAATAAAGCATATTCCTGGCAGACTCTACCCTCACCACTCACAAGACTAGAAGGAGTTTCCTTCAAACATGCCCTCAAGGAGCAGCAGCACAAAGCCTGCCTGTGCTCCGTTTCACATCAATGTAGTTACACAACAATCTGCAGCTGAAAAAAATTAGTTATTGCACTTTTTAATGTACTTTATATAACATCATTATTCTATTCATTGTTCTGTTAGATTTACTGACTTGCCTCAGTGAGCTTGCAATCTAAATACATACAAAAGATAAGAAAAAAATGCAGCGGCGGACTATGATGAAACATGAGGCTGTAAATACTTTCATTTCCATAGTTTTTGCTGAGGGTTTAATTAGGGATATCATGTAGGCAGATAGGAAAATTAGAGTATAAGCATCAACTGGAGTTAATATAACAGAGAATGTTGAGTAAATTTTTGTAGTAATTATGATGCTTAAGAGCACACAAACAAATAAGAGAATGAAATGAATTTGTGAGATAGGAGGTTTTATCAGACTGAAAGGAAAACAGGAAAGAAGACCAGAAAGTTAGACAAGAACCAATTCATGCAGGTTTATAGATAACTAAGTGTAATACAGATATAAAGATATAACCTAGCAAATTTTGCATGTAGATCTTTATTGCAGGTGAAGATTAAGTAGGTGCTCTGAATTTGAAGCAAAAAATATTACATGACAGTCTTCCTTGGCAAGACAGCGCAAGCCACTAATGGAGAACTTATCCAGGCACAGACTTGCTATTACAAATGTGTCCACTTCTCACTCACAGGGACAAACAGTACTTAGGGTTTAATGTCATCTTCTTCAAAGTGGTCACTCTAACTGTTTTTATTTATAGTAGTTTGCAAATATATAACTACTTGTATACCTCTTTATATATATATATATATATATATATATATATATTATTTATAACACACGTGTAATTGGGTTGTTATTATGAGATGGTTTTATTAAATCCATTGGCAGTTTTCTTACATTCATCCATTCTGTTACCCAAGTATATGTGTAAAATTGCATCTTGGTAAACACCAGTAAATGAGCAGTCCAGGGGGTTCTGTACAGTTAGCATTCTGGCAGGCCTTTCAGGCTTCCCCACACTACATCTGAATTTAGGAAAATACTGCCTGCGTACTTGTCAGATTCAGGCTATTTCAACCCTAATGTCCAACCAGAGCATGCACTGGAGGGTAATACTGGCAAAGAAACACTTCCTGAACTCTATGTAATCATTTGGAATTCAGGAAGGATCAATTAGTATTCAAGAGATGTGACTGCTCTATATTTATACCAGAGAGATTTGGCAGAAGCAAATACAGGTACATAAAGCTGATGCTTGTCTTAATTAAGTGCAGTATAATAGGTGTTGGGGATATTTTTTTTAGTGAAGAGAGCAGTTTAGCAATGACCAGATATAACTCATTCTGAAGTTCAGAGTTTAAAACTAATCAATATGTATTTATAACAAGGGAGGAACTAAATATAATTTATTATTAGCTGACAGCTGACTAATAGATAAAATCAAGATTTATTTAAGTACCTTTTTCCACATACCAATTTCTGACAAAAAAATTACTCCCTTGGATTCTTGATTGTTTTTTTGGTGTACTAACAGTATTTCAAATAGACTTTTTGAAATGACCGTCTCACTGCAGAGTGCCTGGGAATGAATCCAAAGAATGGAGAATGAGACATCTAGCTAGGATGAGCCTTTCACTGTGACAAACTCATTAAAAGGAACATTTCCTAATTTTATGATAAGGAATCCCTAATGGCATGTGATGTTTTTAAATGCTCCTTTGAAGTACACCATCTACGTATGTGATGATGAACAAGTGTTGATGACAGGCACAGTCCCAGCACACCTACAGCCCAGGCTTCTCTCAGATGTCACAAACAAAAGTTTTGAAAGCCAATGTGAAGAAGGTGGATAAATAGATCTGGCATATTAAGTATGAGAGGTAGAAAGGAGAGAATGGAAAAGAACTTAGTCTGGAAAGGTGGTGGGTGGGAAATGAAGTTGGCATTCTGGGCAAGTCAGAGGCAGGACATGAACTCACGATGCTGAATGACTGATGATAGATAAGTCAGGAACAGCCACACGACCTTGAAAGTGAATGTAGCAGGGAAAAGGAAAGCTGACAAAAGACAGGGAAGCAATGAGATTGGAAGGGTACCTTGGCAGCACCAACTGCCAAGGCCAAGGGGTGAAATGCTGTGGTCAGTGAGATGTGACATGACAGTATTTGTTAAAAATTTAATCAAGTAAACAATGTCCCCGTGCACATCCCATGGAAGTCCATGGGAACACATTTGCAGGATTAGCTCTGTGATATTAGTTTGGGATAAATTGTATTAGAAATATACAAATTTAAAGGTAGAGATCACTGTATTTGGAAAGATCTTATCTCTGGATATAATGGAGGCTCTGCTTCTTGAAATCTGAAGTCAAGATAATGCTTCTCTAAATTAAAATGATACAGCTCAGTCAAAAGTTACAGACTTGATGCCCAGCTGCTGGATGGAAGCTGATGGCTTGCATTGAGCAGAAGACTGAAAGAAGTAACAGTGATGATTACAGGGGTCCTTTCTTGTCCCTAAATCAGTAAATTTCATAGCCAAGAGGCTGAACTTTTCATGAGTCTCCTAATTTCAGATTTTACAAATATTTCTGCATTTGACAAATTCAAATTTGATAACTTTTAATGTGAACAGTTATCAGCAGTCTCGTATTGCCCCTCACTGCTGAATGTTTCACATTGCCTTGGAAATTAGGGATACATTTCTTACTAGAGATGATGAGGGCCTGTAGAACAGTGAAATAGCCAGTCTGCTCCTGGAACATTTAACTTTTCTCTGGATCCCAGGCAAAGCAGCCAGGCTACTCCACTCTGCCACTAGAAGAGCTATTCCACTTTTCTACTTCAACCCTCTGGGAAAGTAAAGCAAATGAATATGGACAAAACCTCATTTCAGAATAATCTCATGAGGGACGTTCTCCTTTCATGGATGCAGCATTGCTCAACAGAGAAATCAACCCTTTTGTCTCTAATTCTGCTTCTGACTCCATTACTTTGAAGTCTCTTAAATGTTATCTCAACTATGCAATCTAGTAAATGAAAACAATAGTTATCTATCTATGTAAATAGTGGTAAAATCCAGAGTATTAAAGATACTATGTAGGGTAGAGG
The DNA here is from genome assembly GCA_013398175.1 of Climacteris rufus. Lineage (NCBI taxonomy): Eukaryota > Metazoa > Chordata > Aves > Passeriformes > Climacteridae > Climacteris > Climacteris rufus. Next base: position 168,330 of record VZRZ01007881.1, on the reverse strand, counting down.
AAGATTGGAACAACACTGTTTGAAATCTTTACAGATTTCATAACAATGACCATTTTAAAAGGAATCTGATTTAAAATCTGTGGAATAAATTTTGATAAAATTTGATTCTCTACTTTATAAATTACTTAACATGAAAGTCGTTCCTTGCTGTATTTTCATATTAGGGTCTAAAACTTTGCAAAAAATGTTGAAAATTCATCTTTTGAGGAACTATATTAGAAATTATTTTAGCACATGCAGGACAAAATGGATTTTCTTTTACCCTGCTGTTTTATTTCTTTATGGAGAAACAAAAACAAAGACATATTCCTTTCACTTTCTCTGTCAAAGCCCATAGCAATTCCAAACAATTAAAAATCAGTTTTTAAATTTCTTGTAGATGCTAAATGATGTATGGAGTAATGACTTTGATAAACAATGTTTTGCTCCTGAGAACAGTTTTTCAGTAAGCTGACAGGTTTTAGTCCATTCTCCTATGCAGGTTCCACACATGTGCATGCAGTATGAAAGAAAGTAGGACAGTGTCTATCTTACAGGTATCTGTCTTAATGAAATCTAAAATCGATTGTTTTTGTGAAAAAGCACATAATATAAAAGGAATAAAATTAAAAATGCTTGGTTTATAAGGTATAATTCAGAATTAAACCAATATTTTTTAACAAAGAAAATTTTAACCATTTATCTCAGCCCTGCATGTAGTAGTAGTGAATGACAAAATTCTTTCAGGAATTCCAGAGAAAGCCTTCTGTTTCATGGCTGATTGAGTTTTTTGAATAAACTGTACTAAATTATAGAGGAAAGTTAATAATTGCTGTTGATTTGTCCTGGTTTTATTTCATTAAATGCAATGAATGTTGCAAATTCATACCTCCTGTAACTGTCGACTACAATGGCATTATTTGAGGCATGAATTTGATTCAATCTGATCATTACTGGGTTATGTTGTCTGCTTGTCTGACAGCTGCAAGCCATGGAAAAAAGATTAACCATCTTCAGCAAGTACTTTTTCTTTTCATGTCGTTTTTTTCTAAAATGCATATTTAACAAGGTTTTGAAATAACAATAGGATTAGATGCTTGAGAGAAAATTAGGTCATATATTTGTTAGATACAAATCTTGCAAGTAATTAGAAACCTGGGTATCAAGCAATATTTGTATTCTGTACTGTTGCCTTTGTGTGGAGACAGTGGGGATTTCAGAATAACCCAATCAGTGTGCTCTGCACTTTTTCCCTTTCTAATATGTTTATAGAATACTAGTAAGGATGGCTTTTAAACTGCTTCTGTAAGGGGGAAAAATTACTTGCAAATAACCCACATTGATAGGTGTCTCTACTTTTGGAATACTACCATTTCTTAACATTTTTAGAGTTTAAGGTGAAAGTGAAAATGTATTATATAGGTAACAGAGGAAATACAGTATTACATAGCATCTTTTTAGCTGCTGTTGGCAGAAATGTTTAACATCAGTGACTACTTTTGTTAGTCAAGTTCCCAGCATAACATGGGAATAAATGGCTATATATTAAAATACAAATAAGTGAATGAATATCCTCAATCTTGGAACCACTAATATCACCCTATAGTATTAATTTGAACATATTCTTAAATGTTTCACTGAATGGGGAACTTGCTAAAGAAATATAATGACTAAATTGACTTTGCAGTGGTAACACACAACTTATTAAATACTTTCATAACAAGAATATATAGACCAAAAACCACTTCATGTATTTCTAGTTAAAAACAGACATTGCAGAGGCTCTTACCTGAAAGTTTATATATGGGTGAGTGTTGGCCATTTACTGGAGATGCACTGTAGACTATACCAAATTTTTCTCTTTCTCTTACCCCTTTGCTGTTTGTGCAAGATTGAACACTGAAAGAGAAACAAAATCAGTGGCTATTTCTGAAGGAATTAAAATAGAGAGACGAAATGCTGTAAAGGAACAAGGAAATTAAAATAGAGAGGTGAAATGCTCTGGTAAAGTAACAATGAAAAAAATTCAGAGGTGAAAAAAGGATCTACAAGAGTAATAAGAGTGGCAGAGAAGAGGATATCTGGGCAGATCAGGAACCAAGAGTGATCAATGAAAAAAGGGACAGCAGTGGTGTGGATCAGAGGAACAGAGAGAAACTGGAGGGCTTGAGATAGGACTCAAGAAAATAGGGGGAAAAGGCCAGGAAGGAAAGAGAAACCATGGAACTGTGATCAAAGCCATGCCAGAGGTGGAAAGGGAGGAAACAGAAGCAAACAGGAAAGAGACAACGAAGGAAAATTCAGAAACAAACTTTATGGCCCAGCCTTGAACACAGCTGGAATCATGAACTGGAAGACAGAAGGGAACTGTGCAGAAACACTCTTTCCCAAGCTCATGGCTTGGAGTGTGTCCCAAATGACTTCTGCTGGCAGGAAAGGGAGGGGAGATGAAAATTGCAACTCCTTAGGCTCTGGCAAAGCTGCTACCAAGATTGGATGAACCTCTCAGAGCAGGAGTTCCCAGTATTGCTCTGGTCCTGTGCAGAGCCATGGAACATGGGACAAACTGAAGGAGCCAACCCCAAAACAGTCCATGTGGCTTGCACAAATTTAATTTTCACATGGCCATCATACTAAGGAAGTTTAAGAGTCTTCTTTATAAGGTTATTCAAAGATTAATATGGAAAATCCTACATTTAATATCATCTTCAATACTGGGAGGGTTTGGCATGTATTATAAACATATTGCATAGTACCTCTGCTTGCCAAGTGAAGGAAAGTCTCATCTCAGCAAAAAGAAAGATTTCAACATTAGGATGGGGAAGGACACTAGAGCACCATCTTTCTTCCCCAACACCAGAAATTGTGACAGAGATCAGCAAACTTCTTGGGACAAGATAGACAACACTGTCCAATCTTTCACCAGAGAAAAACCCTTCGCCTAAGCAGAACAAATAACACAAGCTGTTCTTCAAGCCTGGTTGAGGCAGGCTGGATGGGTGGTAGCTTGAGAAAGTCCTTTCCTCTTGTCTAGGACCATGTCTTCTGAGACACATTTGTCTTTAGAGAATAGAGTCACCAGCAAGGTTGAAAAGGGTAAGCATCATGTTCACATGCCCTAAAGAAGTGCTGGAAAACACCACTGAACAATAGAAATATCTTTCAGAGAGGAACCTTGGTAAGAAGTTACTGTGGGAGCAGTATCATCCAGACTGCACACTGTGCTCCAGCTGGCCAGGTCTTACTGGTGTTTCTTCCTCCCTTTCTGTTTTGACACAGGAAAAAAAGACCCTCACAATTAATTAAAACCATAGATAAAGCTACCAGAGATGAGCCAGGGAGTAAAGAGGGAACAAAGCAATTAAGAACTTTCCTGTCAAAAATTCACTAGGCATACTGTAAAATTCAGAGCTAGTTGTGCCCCTCAAAAATGCAACAGAGACAGGCAGACACTTAAAAGAGCTTTCATTACTTACATGCCTTTGGCTCCCTTGCAGGATGCTGTGGAACTGGAAACAGCTACAGTAAATGTATTTTCTCTGCATTTGCCTTTCTTGACAAAACACCTCCAATATTTTGATCTCAAGAATAATCAGCTCTTTTGCATTTCCTTTTCAACTAAGTGCAGACTTTTGCAAGTTAAAAATTAATGACAACTTCTCTTCCTCATTTTTTTTTTAACAAAACCCTTCAGTGCTCTTTTCTGAAAAAAAAAATCTGTATCCTACAACCTGTAACTATTAGTCTAAATGGCATTCCAACCACTCTTTCTCCCTCCCTTGCAGTAACACACAAAAAGAATTCCACCACAACAACCTGGTTCGTGGAAACCATTATTCTGGAGATGAAACATTGTGTTGTGTCCTTTACCACTATTATGGGCAGTCAGTCTGTTAGAACATATTGGACGATTATAGGTTAGTCTTTTCAGGGAAAGCCATGGGTTTCAAGTTAGCAGTAACCATCTATCAATTCTTGAGATTATGCCATGATTTACTGTCACAGCATCATGTATTCTCTGATTTTCTGCCTCCTGTGAAACATTGTGCTTTCCTTTTCTATTGATGTATCAACTATAATAGTTACAAGCAGCTACAGAAAAATCAATAGTGAACTTTCATTACTGTGCACATAAAGAGTACCATGCTGTGAGAGCGCCTAGCTGTTAAATAGTCACCAGCAGAAAGGTATACTACAGATGTCTGTTATTTTGGTCTAAATGAAGAATGTCTGAATTTGAAACAACAAATATCTAGGATTTTTGACACCACTGAATTCTATGTCAAGTTTTTCCAGTATGTGATTTTTTTTTCCAAGTGTCAGGCTTGATTTCTACTTTCTGTATTGTGATCTGTGTATTTTTTTTTTTTAATCTAAGGCTGGCAGAGGAAATTACTATCAAAATAAACTGCTGGGCTGTGCTTAACTGTAAGCTTATTAGGCTTGGTTGGATAGAAGTGGTAAGAATTGTGTTAATCTTTGTTGAGCTAGTCTATCTTACTAGTCAAAGCAAGCTGCCTTTAAGGTGAACAGACCAATAATCTCTGTGTTAAACACACAAATGGGATAGAGTTGAAAGAAGCAGCACAGTGTCACCATGCACTACCAGGTGCTCCTAGGATTGTGCACTAGGAGAAGCATTGAGTTGCTTTTCAACACACAGTTTGGAAAAAATAGTACAATTTTTGGTTTAAATATATTTATTTGCCTCTGGGAACAAATTAACTTCCAATTAGTGAATGTAAATGAAGAAAGGCAAGAACAGTAAGCATGTGAGTGCACTGCCTTGAACAAGCCCAGGCCATTTAGCGTTTCAGGTCATTTCCCCAGCAATTGGGCAGGAGTCCCTGCAGGGCGGGTGGGCAGCTCTGCTGCAGGAGTTAGTGGTTACATTGGCATTTTGAGACAATGGTGATTTACAGCTGTAAATGCAGTGTTTGATGCTCAGTACCTTAGATTTGAAAGCCTGTGGATTTCCATGAAACTAAAGCATGAGGATACATTTGTGTACTTACATGAATTGTATCCCGCCAAATTCACATCCCACTGTCTGCCATGGCTACAAGGCTACAGGAAAGCACTTATTCTTAGCTAGGGGAAATCTGGAGCCCTGTAATTCATGCTCCTCCTGTTAAACCTATGACATCCCATCTGTATCTCACAAAACATTTCAGTCTGAGCAGCGAGCACAAATCTGGAGTTTACTTGACTTCTGCCATTCCTTTCTGAGCAACTGAAAAGTTAAAAATGTGCTGATGCAGTACCTTGCTGAGACTGTCCAGTCCTTTCTGATCAGGACTCCCTGTTAAGAAGTCAGAGGCAGCTGATAAATAAGACTCTCTCCTAAGAGCTGCATGTTTGAAATGCACATGTAAGAGCATTTGCTCTATTCCACACTTCTCTACCCTACTTGTTTGACTGATGAGTAACCACATTGCCAGAGGGACTTTCAGGGGGGCTTCTTTTTAGCTTTCATATCTGTACATTTAAACGTTTTAAAAATAAGGATGAAGAACACATGCAAGTCTTTGGAAAAATAGTCCAAAGGCTCTTTTGACACACACTGGATGCCTCTCCAATGTTTCCTGTAGGCAGCACTGACACTTCTGGTGTAGTTGCAGATGTCCCTATTTGGGCTTCTGTCATCCCATTTGCCAAACCATTTCCACAACTAAGCTCAGACATCTGGGACAGTAAAAAGTGAAATTTGCAACTTCCACTCAGACCAATACACAATGTCAGAAACAATATGCTTTGAAATACTGCAGCAGAAAATTTTGTACCTTAGTTGTGTTTATTATCCAAGAAGACAATACTGGGAGTACAAGAGAACACTGAGTTTCCTTTTTCCATCACGAGGCAGGAGGACTGGTGGCCTAGGCCAGCCAGGGGGACAGGGCAGGAGCTCTGTCACAGGGCCACCAGCTCTGCTGTCACTCAGTGAGGAGCACCAGGGTGTGGTGCATTGCATTTAAGCAAATTCATGGGCTGCTGCAGTCAGGTGTGGTAGTGATCTGATGGCTGGTATATGATGACACCAATCTTGTTGGCTCTTTTCATCTAAGCCAGCAAGTTTTCTTGTCAATGATAATTTGTTAGGGAATTGAAACAGCATCAACTTCAGTGTACCATCAATGGTCTCATGAGCTGCCTGCAGTTACTTTCACATAGAAATTAACTGTAACTGTCCAAATTAGAGTCCACCTCTTAATAATAGTAAAATTCAAATGTTTGGATAATAGGCATCATGTAGTATTTCTACTGTAGTGCTTTCAGTCCTAAGCAAATGAACGCATTTTGTTTTATGCTATTTTAATACAAATAGGTAAGAAAATAGCAATGGTACTGATTTCCCTTCCTCATATCATACACAGGCAGAGGTGATTACCTTTTTCATATTCTTTCTAAAATAGAATCAGCTTGCACCGATGCAACTTCGTTCAGTGAAAAAAAAAACCAGTGCAAATACTGGCACATAGGACTAGTAAAACAGTATCCTGAAAAGTTTCAGAAAAGAGGAAAAACAGGTTTTTGAAATCAATGGCTAAAAGACAATTAGTTTTTGCACTAAGCCTTGTTTGAAAATAGTGCAAAGCTTAAAACGGAATTACTTCTCAATTATGTTGACAGAAAATCCTAGTAGAGTATTGTACCTCTTAGATTAGCACATTACTAAAACACCTTTGCTTAGCTATCTCTTCTTCTTTCAATGAGAATATATGATAATAATTTTTGCTCCTGTGGGACTTTGGATCTAAACCAAAGAATAAAGCCAAACAAAATTCACCAAGTAACAAAAACACGGTGAAAGTATGGAGTTCTACCCTTATCTGGAAATCACTATAATGACATAACCCTAACTGGCTGGTCTAGTATTTTTAACCAAGTTCAAAAAAGTTTGAAATACAATAATTAAATGCAAATACAGTCCTGATCCCAAAGACCAGAAGAATGCCTCTAAGCTAGTATTTATAACAAGAGCTATTCAACTGAGCTCTCTCTTGTAAATTTTATCATACCTGAGGCAGTTTTCCTCAGTCGATTAGCTGGAAAGCTGAATATATCCTGAGGCAAACCAGACATCTAGTACAGGCTAAATTCAACTACTGGAGCTTAAATTTGGCTTAATATATCCCCACTTGGATCTGCCTGTTTAATTCTCTTTCATATGATAACGTTGGTTTATTCATAGTCTGGACTTGCCACCTGAACAAACTGTACCTCATATCTTATTCTAATGGAATAAGAAAACTTTGCAAAAACCACAAAAGTTCCTGACTGAAAATCAAATGCAAATTTGGGATTAAAAACTGTTTTGTGAACTGACTACAAGATTAGTAGAGAGAGATTTTTCCCCTAAGGAGTACTGGTTTTTATGATCACGCATTTTCCATGCTCTGCAGAGACAGATGGGCTTTATAAAAGGATAGAGCCTGCTACTCAGAAGGGTTTCAGTGGCAGCTGCATTTCTGTGTTTTAACCTCAGTAGAAATTCATAATTTTCCAGAAAATATTTATATTTCTTCTTTTCGGACTATATCACCCCTTGATGTAGTTCCAGTGGCAGCAGTAGAAATACCTCTGACGTTAATCTGGTCCATTACTCCTATTTTCAACAGTACTTGAGTAAAAGGAGAGGGATAGAAAGGGAAAGGATAGATAATGTGCAAGCTTCTCAAGAGAGCAGTAAATCCAAACATTCAGAAAAGTTACAAATGTCTAGGCAAAAGCAGAGCAAATTTTTTCTAGGTAAAAGCAAATCTCTCAAAAATTTTCATTCCTTATTTTCTAAATATTCAGCTTCTTCTCAGCTAAATAATAGATTGTTTCTTGCTCCTCTTAACATTGTCTCGTACTATTATTGCAGTTTGCATATAACACCCTTTCTGCCTCAGTTTGTAACTTCAAGGACTTTGTATGATGTCCCTATCACCATTCCCAGGAACTTCATAAATATTTATGACATCTTAAACTATTCACACCCTACAAATTGTAGGCATTGACAGACAATTCCCTTAAAACACCAACAATCCTGTGTGCTATGGAAGATTGAAATGATGTTGCAGAAATTAACTGGGGAAATCCTTTGGTTCAATAAATTTACTATTTATTCTCATTTTTTTAAACTTAATCAGAAGGCTAATTTCTGCTTTTATGAAATGTGATACTATGATACTGGTGCTCTGGCTGTAGATTTGCCTGCATGTAAGCATATATGTATAAATGCCTGCTGATAGTGTGATAATTAGCATACTAGTTTTATCATCTACGCTTATTCTAAGTGAATATTCACAGACAAACATTTCTAGCCCAGACATACAATATGACCCTGGGATAAGGTGAGGAGCTCAGGAAAAAAAATTAGTTTTGACTCTCTTTCTCAGTTTATCTGTGAGACCTTTGCTAAATCACTTTTGCCCCAGTTTATCAACATGTGCTGGCATATAGATATGACCGTGCCTGCACAGGATAGTGGTTACACAGTTTTTTCCTGGAAAAGAGAGACTTTGATTGAGACATTTTTTCTAGGATTGATCTATCATTTGCCTTGGGCGGTCACTAGGTCAAATACACAAACAAGGCCAGAAGCAGGCACCCGAAAGCCACAACAGCCCAGGCAGGTTTCCTTTCCACCAGCCTACAAAGGCAGGCAATAAATTTGGGCTTAATCACCAAGGGCTAATTTTTTCAGTGCACCAGAAGAGCTTCAACCCAAAAACTGATCACACTTTTACTGAGAACAGCCTGTAGCTAGCAATAGCAGAGACCACCCATTGGTATGGTGGGAGACTCCAGTTGTTTGGGGAATTTCCTTGAAGACACAACAGAGCAACTGCTGTCCAAATTCCCATTCCTCTGCCATGTCTTCAAACAAAGCAGCAGCTACTCTTTTATGTGGAACATAATCCTATCAGTGAATGCTTAAGCATGGATTAAAATACCTACATATTGCCTTTGGGCAATAGACGGGCTGCCCTCAGTCCCACATGAGCAAGAGACAAGCAATGTGTTTTACTGCTGATCCAAGGCAGGACCCAGGCTGGGACTTCAGCAGGGGCATAACTCCAGGCATGGAGGGAGCTCTAGAAAGTGAAAGTGAGGTAGTACTGGAGTTTAAGCATGGCCAAGATGAAGTTCCAGCAGTAGAACCACTTCTTGGGACTGTGGTCTGTGGACTGTCCTGGCATCTTCTGGGCTGGGCCACAGTTTCGTCCCAACTGCCTCTCCACACCCCTGACTGTGTGGCAGTACCTGGTCATATTTTTCCCTCATGAATTTCAGTGAGAAATGCTGGACTTTGTATTTAAGGGTGTAGCTGACTGTGGACTTTGAGATAGGAACTGTGAGCAACTCTTCTGTCAGAGGCCTGGCAGGATCTTTTTTTATTGTGTTTCAATGACCACCATATCATGTAAGCCTCCTTTGCAAGTAATAAGGATGTTGGTTCCTGGGGTGTTAGGACAAGAAGTGAGTGGAGATTTTGTTTGTTTGTTTTACTTTCAAGAGAGCAAATTCAGCCTGAGCTGTGGAAAGTCAAGCTGTTTTATTTTCCTGAGTGATGACTCAGTAATTACAGCAGTCATAAAGATTCAAGAAATCAAATTAAGCTTTGCCCTTAGTCTTTACTGGGGCTGTAAGAAAAGAAAGAACTGAAATGTAGTAACATACTTCCACAGTCACACAATGAGAGGAATCCACCTTATTTCCCCATGTCTCTCTGTTAGCAGAGCTAGCAGTAGCAAAAGCAATTATAAAATTACTCACAAAAGCAATAAACATGGTTCTTAATAGACATCAGAAGCTTCTCAGTAAGAATGCATCATTTTACAATCTTTTTAGAACAGAAAATTAGGCTTCAATATTTTAAGTAGCATTAGAAAGAAGCCTACCACTATAAAACAATACCAAAATGTTTTAGGTGAGCATAAGTTTATCGGCAAGAAACCAAAGGTCCATCAAGATTGAAAACTGAGGGAGTAAAATAGGCTCCAGACTAAAAATTAGAGCTTGTTCTGTCATAACTCCTTGCAATGGTGCAAAACACAGAGAGACAGGGGAGCTGCCTGTGTTCACACCTCCTCATTGCTTCATTTTATTCTCACTTTAGAAATATATACAATTTTCCCCAGTACTTAGGCATGAATGAAATACCTTGCTATAGCAGAATTCAATCAAGATTTTCAAAACAATGTGACCATTATCAGATGTTATGTTCAACCGAAAATGAAAATAAATTTTATGATCCTAATAAATAGTCAGAGATCAACTGCTGCACTTACCTGCTGCCAAAAAAGAATCCTAAAGACACGAAAAGTTTTTACACATTCAGTTTGGACTTGGGAGTCTTGAGAAAAGTGGTTTCTGTTGTTATAATGTTAAGGTTTTTCAAGGTTTGGAAAGCACTAAATATATGCAGCTTATCACTGATTAATAAACATCAATCAAGAATTGTTTCCCATGACTTCTAAGTGAATAATATTCAGCACAATCCTGCTGCAATAAAATTGAGGGGAATTTTGCAGTAAGGAGCTTATCTTTACCATAAATCTTCCTTCATTATAGCATTTTGTCTGTCAAGAAGGCTTAGCTATAGAATGGCATGCATCTGCCTTCATGACAGATGTGCTATGTGGAACTGCTGTTGTTGCCCTTAGTTTCAGTGAAGGAGACTTGTGGGTAATTTTCAGACTGGCATTTTATCAACCACTACTACACTTGCCTTCAATAAAAATTTTATCACATGTCAAAAATCTACCTGTGTTTTAAGTCCTGTAACCCACAGATTTTTCAGGACTAGTAGAAAGTAGGAAAAAAATAGTAAAAAATTGTGTTTAAATAGAGGAAGGTTTGGTAGCATCACCTCAGTCCTGGTTAATTTCCCTTCTTTGAACTACTCTGGGGTTCAACCCCATCTACTTTCTTCATCTGAAATTAACTACCTTCATCAGAATTAACATACTTCCTCTTCAAACTCAAATGAGAATTGGCCTCACACTAAAGCCCCCGACAAGAACCGCAGCCATGAGAGGAGGCCCACTGTCACTTTCCCTGATCCAACAGCTTGTTTCTAGGCAAGGACAATGCTGCTTCTTAGGCCAACATGGCTGGAAAGAAGAGGCAGACCTCTCGGGGGGGAAAGTCTGAAGGCCATCCTGCCCAAAACCACCCTCACCAGTGTGTGGAAGATATCACAGTTTATCTACAAGCTAATCAGTCGTTCCAAAGAGCTTCTGAGTGTTGGGGCCAGCTGGGTTTCAATAAAATCCTTAAATGATGGGGCTCATCAGCTCGTTCAGGGCAAAGAGCTCAGGCCTGGGCTGCTATCAAGCTTTATCACCCAGAGTATCCAGAAGACTGCTTCCATCCTTGTGAAATGAAAAATCCCCTTCCCCATGAAGAGGCCTAAAATCTTATTCTGTCCTTGAAGGCAGCTGAGCTGCCTCTGTTTGCACCTCTTCATTGCTTCATGTAGAAACAGTATCAAATAAAAGACATGAGCAGTAAAATTCAACGAGCTTTCTCTGGGAAATATTTAGTGCTCCTAAGGAGTTACTATTTTTCAAATTTAAATCTCTCATTCTGTTTCATTTTTCTTTTCAAAATTCCCAGACCAAAGGAAACTCTCTATAGATCAGTACACCGCCAAATTTTCAGTATTTCATGTTTGGAATATGAGAGGGAGAAAATCTCTCTGAAACCTAAATATTTTCCCCTCTAAAGACCAGACCCATTTTGGGAGAAAATATGCAAAAGTGTTCTCCTTGGGTTGCATGTTGTATGCAGTTTCAGCTTAATGCACAGTTTTATGGCAGATGTAGAAAATAATCAAAATAGGAGGATATCTGGGAATACTGGCAGACCTTTACTGTGACTGCAGAGCAGATCCTGACACATCACAATACCATTTTTGTCTTAATCGTCAAAAGTAAGCTATAGAGAACAAAAATTCTTTGTTTGACAGAAAAGCAATTGCTATTTCTTGTAAAACATATAATATATTCCAGAAGACCTAAGGGTTTACTTTTCAATAAGGATAGAAAAAGATGCGCGCCCCACTGTGAGCTCACAGTAAGGCTGTTTCATGTAAAAAGTTGGTAATTAGTCCCTGAGTGAATAAAGTAGAAGAGCTAAGAGACTGATACTTACTGTAGCAACACAAAACACTTTTTCTAGCTGCTAGGATTTAAAGGGTGTGTGGGTGGGAGGGGGGGACCTACTCCTACTCATTTAATTTACAAGCATATAAACTTCAAAAAATTATTTCTGGCATTAAGCTTAAACATGTGTACTTTAAATTGTTACTAACCGATGTAAAGATTGATAAGAGACATTCCAATTTTAAAAAGCAGAGAGGAACGAAGAATTATTGTGAAAGCATAAAGGATGTTGTGCTGTACACATCAGTAGCAGATTTCACACTCATTGTACACCACCGCCTTCAGCAGTTGCACCAGCATAGCTTGATGTCTCACCAAGTTAACTCATTAGCTGTCAAAGGAAATACTTGAAAAACTACATCACATCTGTTTAGCCAGAGTTATGTGATAAATACCGAGCACAAAACCAAACTCCAACCACAGGAAAACCATCTACTTAAAAAACAAAATTATTATTTAATCTCATTTGTATCACTACCAGCTAGCACTAAGTACCATAAGTGTACCAGTTCTTGCTCTACCTGCATAGCTTGACCTTACTGTAAATAACTTAATATTCACATTTTCCCTTGTTATTACTCATCTTTAGTAGAGCTAGAGTTTGTGATTCTCTCTCAAAAAGAACATCATAATTTTTATTGCAATTATGTGTTCAGCAAACCTATTTTTGACTATACACACAATATTATAGGAGAACTTGAGAGATGACAGTGGGGCTTTACACAGTGCTTTCAGCATGTTTTCTTTAACTTCTCTCTGTTCAGATTGTCTCATTTGCTTTACTGCAACATTTACTGTTAAGGTATATGACATAAGAGCACTTACCAAAAGTCATACCCAGAGATGTTGGTCACTTAACGAAGATTCACTCTAAATCAGGTTGCCTCTTCATCCCCACTATTATAACTGCAGTCCTGGAGAGATCTACACACAGATGAACTGCATAGAGATACCCTACACTCTAATCACTTGGACTGTATCTGATTCAGTATAGAAAGGCAGGGAAAATATACATATTTCCACTGGTTAACCAACAACATCTTGTTTACAAGCACTGAGCCTAACCTAAAATAGCAAGAATTTGTTTAGAGGAAAGACATTAAAAGTATTTCTCCAGGCTGAATGTGGCATAGAAGCCCCAGAACTACTTTTTGTTTACTGTTAGTATCAATTGGACTTGCTTTTACATCTTGACTTCAGTGCTTATGTTGCCACATATGAGTATTTAAAGAACTGTTCACTGCAATGAGACAAGAAAACAACACAGACCTTCCCCTGCAGTTCTGCAGCTCCCATGGAACTCATTGAGGCCACGTAGCTGATGGGTGTATAGGAACACCTGCACAGTGCACTGCTACACCCACTGCCACAAACCACTGATCCTGTGTTTTGGGGCAATACAGATCAAATATTATGCCTCCTCTTGATTTGGAGTATGGTATCAATACAGCTAAAAACAGAATGCATAAATTAACATACATTAAATAAAACATACATTAAATTCACCACTTTTGTAGAAAAAGATTGAAAAGTTGCACTTCTCAGATTTTGTTTCTTCTTAATTTCTGTAAAAAAATATTTTGTGATTTTTCAATAAATATATAATCCATGCAATAACACTTAAAAAGGGGGCAAAAATAATAATGAACCTGGTTTTCCAAGAAGCCAGCACAATTTAATATACAGTATGACTCAAAACAGACAGACAGCAACAGAAAGCTGCCTTTTGAGTTTAAAGGGGGTAGAATCAGCTAACAGTTTCTAAAACTTCCTGATGTTTAAAGTTTTTTACAGAGGAAAAAAAAGTTCAAAATAGTCATTCTGAAATCATCATACCTTTTACCTTGCTGTTTAACACAGTTTAATATGCAGTAAAGTCCATGTTTTCTGTGGGAGTTTCTTAACTTCTAGCAATTCATTCATGATTGCATTTTGCATCTGAAACAACCTATTTAAATTAATTGTGATAGTTGATACTGTTTCTCTCTTAACTTTATAAAAATGTGCTTAGAACACCCAATTTTTAAACCAGGTTACACTAGCTACAAAATACCTTGGGAGTTTTCTGTAGGTACATAAAATAATAAACAGCTATATTTTGTGTGAGAAAATGTCCAGTGTAGTACATGAAAACATGATTATCCAAAGATCTCCAGAGGCACTGGCAAAAAGACTTTAGATAAATGAGTTTGAATAGCTAAGGGACCAGGCATAGCAGCTTTGAAGTTTCCAGTGCTCTTCACTCAGGATAATGTAAAGTTCAGATGATTCTTGTTGGACAGCCGTCATAATTTAAGTTTCTAGCAAGTTCCTGAAGTCAGCTAGCGAAATTCAGGTGGCTGTTATGTCCCCAGCTCCCAAACAAGCAGCACAAATTCAGGAATCACTTGCTTCATTTCCACAGTGAAACTGGGACTAGAAAGAGGCAGGCAGTAACAACCACAGCAGGAAACACTCGCCCCGGCTCATGCAAGAGGGAACCCGAAGTGCAGCCAGCAGCCAGCACATTCCAAAGGGGCTCCTGCTCCAGGCCTGCAACTCAGGCTCCGGAGGCTGTGCGTGCTGCCATGGGCTGCCACTGGGATCCTTGGCATCTTTCCTATCCTCTTGTTCTGAAGACAATGTTTGCCTCCTCCAACCATTTCCCTCATGTTCCAGCACACAGTTGTGTGCAGGAACCAATATTTGCTCTGTTTAAAGCGCTTCTAGGAAAAGGTGCAGTGAGACCCAATTTATACAGCCTCCCAGGCTCCTGATGGATTGGGTGACCAATGTGTGTTCCTGTTTTGTAAAGGAAAACACTCATTTCCCCTACAATCAAAGGCTGGCATTTACAATAAACCAAATTCTGCCAAATTCCCTATCTCCTGTGCTCCAAGAACATCCATAGAAGAACAGATCTGTCTTTATCCAAAGTGAATTAGCAGTAGCACCATGCTTTAGCTTTACAAGAAACAGTTACAGTACTCTACTGATGGTAAAAATGATCAAACACCAACCAAAACAAGCTCTCCCAGCAAGTGCACTTTGATCAGTTCCCTCTTTCTGCATTAGAGCAGCACTCTAATTCACAAGCTTTAGGATAACTTCTGCATTCACCAGATATGTCATTCACCATACAATGCCATCAGAGTGATTTTTACACAGGGGAGCAAACAATGAGGACATAATATACTGGCATTTATCTCTGACCAGCATTTCCAGAGCTTGAACTTGTTGTATAGGAACAGAAGATAATCAAACAGAGGCAGAGTGAACAAACTGTACCTGCCGTGCTGATGTAAATGCCCCGTTGTCCAATACCAAAAAAAAAAAAAGTGTTGGATTTCAGAAACCATATTCAGGTTAAAGGGCACAATTCTTATCTAGTATTCCACCCAAAGGACAATGATTTCATTTTATAAAGATCATTAGTCAGTGAAATATATATTTTAGAGAGTTTCTAGTAGGGAATATTATTTTGGCAGTCACTGGAGTGTACCAGATGGTTCATTAACATAGGCTAGACAAGTCAAAGGCTTTCAGAATCATTTAGAAAATGTCAAACAGAAACAAGAACACTGTCACTTTTTATTAGAATTAACTACATCATACCCTGGACACAGATTTCACCTTGGGTCAGAAAAATTAATACAGAATTATATGAATTGTGTAACATAGTAGGTTAAAGATAGGGCTTCCTCTTGGGACTCATTTGCTAGCAATATATTATGGTCTTCCACTTTAGGAATCCTCAACCTTTCTTTTTGTTAGCTCTGAAAAGAGCTGACCTTGCTCAGACTCCATTGGTGTCTAATTGATTTGAGGTATATGCAGAATTTCAACAAGACACTCCACTAAAGCTCTTTTGTGATCATTTTCCCAGGAAAGTTGGCAAAAGGGTTCACTGAATATTCAGCAGCTTGCAAAGTATGCTTTTGTCAGGAGGCAAAAAAAATACACCCATTTAGTGAAACACTGCCTTTGTAAACAGGAATTAAAATGCAACTGAATTGTTACCTTTTTTTTTATCATTCAGATGTCAAAAATCTCGAGAACTTCCAGCTTGTGGAAGGTGTTCAGGAACAAGTGAATGCTGCTCTGCTGGACTACACAATGTGTAATTACCCACAGCAAACAGACAAATTTGGGCAGCTTCTCCTGCGACTACCAGAAATCCGGGCCATCAGTATGCAGGCTGAAGAATACCTCTATTACAAACACCTGAATGGGGATGTGCCATGTAATAACCTTCTCATTGAAATGCTGCATGCAAAGAGAGCATAAATTATACCCATTAGAGCTTCTGCTTTCAAGGAAAAAAAATTATTCTGAACTGCTCCAAGCAACACTAATTAAAATGTGGTTTTAAGACTTTGCAAAATGGTATAATAATCAAATACTAATAGTAAATAAGTGATGTATCAGGGTATTTGTATTGCAAACTGTGAATCATATGCTACACATCCCCAAAGGAATCTATACAGGACTTTATCCTGGAGTGAAGTGAACTTACCAAGTGGATAGTATCACCAACGTCAACATGAAAAAGGACAGAATGATCCCTGTATATTTAACTCTGCTGATGGCCAATATGAAGAAACCTAGGTGAAAGAAAACTGATCTGTATTATCAAGCTGAGGTAGTGGGGAATTTGAGTGCACTAAATTCCTTCACTGCATAGCAGGACTTGCAGAACAGTTACAACAGATGCAAAACCCTATAGCATCCTCTGTCATCCTTACAAGGACCCAACATTTACTTCTTCTGTGCTAAATGATGTGGCATCCATTCAACAATCTGTACGAGAGAGCTGGCCCAGGCCACGTGCTATGTGGTGTCGCCACCAAATCCTCAGAGGCTGCATTTGACTGTCGTTCTCTGGGGCCTGCAAACCGCTACTGTGGAGTCTGTTATCCAGTTAGCTTGGCATTCTTACTATGTTCTGAAGTTTGTTTTGTCACGTGTTCATGTTGTTCTACCAGGCAGTATCCCTCTTCTACTATTGTTATCAGATAGCTATTAAATAGCTAAGGAAATATTCCAAAGTGAATGAGCCATTCAACAACATACTTAACCAGGGCAGTGGCTGAAATATGGCTCCGCTATGTATTCAAGGCCATTTCCAAATGAAGGAAATGGAGATATTTTAGCCATCCCAAACAACATCTTTGACAAGAAAATAGAAATTAGGACAGCAAATACTGCTGTTAAAAAAACTAAAAACAATTCTTTTTTTAAAGGCAGTTTGTGATGCAAGAAGTGACAAATTAATTGTATGACCTGATGGTGCCGTGGAGCTTATTAAGAAATTATCTTTAAAATTGCCTGTAATTTGGAAACCGAATTTCAACTCAAACATCCAATGTCTAATGAAACATTTTGTTTTTAAAGTTAGGTAATACACATATTTTACGTAAAGAAAGAAGAGCGATACTGCTGTGTCTATGTAGGCCAAAGTCTGCTGCAGAACAAATATTAGAAAAGAACAAACACTTCTCTCTCTGTCCAAATGAAGATATCAGTATTAACATGTAGTGCCACAGTTTTAAGTCTTGCCTTATTTCATTACCCTTGAAGGTAACTGTGCAGGTGTAGATCAACATGCATTTCAAAATAAAGTATTCATCTCTAACAAAAACATAGTGTTTACATTCTTTAGGTCCTGTGGGGAAAAAACTGTGATAAAATTGCAGAGCAGTGATTTCCTTATTATTTCTTTTAAATTGGTAATTATTTTACCAGTACTTAATTACTGTATGTCGTGAGACACTAAAATCAATAGGGATATTTCATTTTGACTTTAATTTTTGAGATTATTGGCTGCACAATCACTTGTAGAAACTGTATAAAATCCTAATACTTTAATTTTTTTCATGAAGATTGCTGGCTTTTAAATAGTTTATTTATATTGTATATGATAGTTTTCACTGTAGACAATTATGATGCTAATTTATTGTTCTTTGGTTTCATCTTTATATAAGATATAGCCAGAATGAAGAAGCCAAATATATGTGTTTACTGTAGCATGTCTTCAAGTTAGTGGAACATAGTTCAGGGACACAGAAGGGTCTTTACAAATTAAAATCATTCACTTGATTAAATGTCTGTAAATCTTCATAATCCTAAATGTAGTTTATTTAAATCTATTGTAAATTATGTGAGTTATAACTTTTTCTGTTTCATGTGAACTTGAAAAGGTGCATTTCTCTCACTTTTGTCCAACCATTCATACATTGTATACCAAAGACATCAGTTATTACATCTGCATTAGTACAAAGCACACTATTTTAATTGCCTGTATTAATCAGCACTAATATTCTGTCCATGCATAGGGTACCACCACGGCAAAGCCAAGTGTCTGCAACTTCTACATGCCTGTCTTGTATCACAGTACACACACACTGTCCTACAGACCACGAGCAAACCAAGCACAGCCCCCTCAGCATCCCACAGGGCAGATGTAAGCATTATTTAAATACCAGTGTTCTTCCTCAGACAAACGAAATTCAAAGTGAAGTGCGGGTGACTATTGATGCTGGCTGTGAAATAATGTGTACAAGATAAGTGTGGTCATTCTTTCCTTTTTGAAAGAACAAAGCATTATTTCAAGTATTTGCATTCTGTATTTTCCCTTTTCTTGTCTGTTGAAATGCTACAGTGAATCTCACTGACTATTAAGAAGAAAGGCGAAAAAAATATTGTTAACTCTGTTCACAGCACCATTATCTATATACAAGACTAAAGAATTAAAATAAGAATGTGAAAGAAAAGAACAATTTTGGTTAATGGAAACGGTTTCAGATAAACTGACATATATTTGCCCACATCCGGGGTTCCAAGAATCCCATCATACTGCCCAAAGTACACAAACAAAACAAAACAAATCACAAAAAAACCTGCTCACGTTAATTGTTAACTACTTTGTAACCAAGCGTTTTCTTCTGACTGCCTTATTGATTACAGGATATAAGCAGACTAAAATTCAGAAGGTTTGGCTTTAGCTGGTTTATTATAGTTGTTCTGTGTTTGTAAACAGACAATCTGTAAAGTCTGACTATTTGTATTACAGATGTTCTGCAGCTGCCTTGGATTTAAATCCATGCAACTCTTAGAATGTGCAGTGAGTTACTTGTTGAAGTTGAAGTTCTCTTACTGTATCAGTGAAATACATATTGTCATGTCAGTTCTTGCCACGAGTTTCTCATCACCAATGGAATTTTTTTTTCAGTATTTCAATAAATATTGATATGCCCGTGCTGATTACTTTACAATTGTCTTTATAATAATATCATTCCACTGACATAAAGCACCAGTCAAAAATCAGTTACTCAGAAGAGGAAAGTAAAATGCAGGAGAAATAAGAGCACCAAAGAGAATTTGATGCAAGTGGAAGACGAGTGTACAGAACAACACCTTCAAAAGCTCAGACAGTGATGCTGAAATTACCCAGGCTGTAATAAATACAAATAAATACAGCTAAAACAAATCAGAAAAGCTGAATCTCTAATCAGGAAGACATTTACCACTTAATACTTTCAAATTAATTAACCTTTGATCTCATACTGCACACATAATTTTCACTTTACACGTACCCATAAAGAGTTAAGCAGCCAAAGCATCAGAGAGGGAAGATGACAGAACAAAAGAAAATCAGGTAACAGGATCCAGCAGCGCTCAGGATAACCTCTCAGCAATGTAAATACACGGCAGGGCCAGGGGCAAACCCACAGCTTCCAACACAACTGCCAGCAGAGACTGCCAAGGAGACAGATGTTACTGCTACTAGAGAAAAATATTTTCCTAAAGTTGCCCTCTGGCTCATCTGATTGCTGTTCTGAGAGCAGAAGGGGAAGTGGTCCAAGAGAGGTTGTCAGCTGTACCCTACTGTTTTGAGACTAAGTCCACTGCTTCCCCTGAACTGTCTGGTAGTTGAAAAGGGGCTGTTCTCTCAGGTGCCAAATGTTAATGCTTCAAGGGAAAAAAAACAGGGCTATAATTAGTTATTTACAAATCCTGCACTTGAACGAAACAAAGCTGGTTTAGTATTGCAATAAAAACAGAGTAAAACACAGAGGATTAGGCAGCTTAGAAGTGAGGAAGGACTATTTTAACTTTTAGGAATCATAACTGAAAACCATGGTTTTGCAGAAGACCCAGGGGAGATTTCAGGGTTGATATATTTTAGATAGTTTTCCTTACAAGAGATATATTTTGATGTGATATATTTAGTAAATACACTACATGTTTAAAGTATGAGGGGATTTATTTTTAACTAGGTTTGACACTGCTTCTGGAACAATCTGCTGTATGTTTTTATTGGAAACATGGAAAGAGTGAGTTCAATGTAACACAGGTCAAGTCAGTACAATACTCGATGATCCTGACAATTTCCTGGAATACTGAATAACACTACATTAACCCCTAATTTGAAGCCCATAGTCTAAATACATCACAATAGTTTGAACAATATTTCTAGCTTCTCTGATACAGTTGCTGGTTTTTTCCAGGGAAATTGTATATAGTTGCATCTGTTGGAATTTGGAATGGCAGACAAGAACGTTAAACTAACAGCAAACCAAGAAAGTTGCAGATAAACTTTTAGGGGGAGATTCTAGAGCTGTTTTGGTATTACCTTATGATGCTGGCATAAGCCAGATTACTTCTGTGCCAGTCGAGCAAATCTAGTTGCGCTTGATTCTGTAGAAAAAAAGATTCATTTTCTAAGGGCAACTTGTCAATAGAAAAATCTTTGCTAAATGATAAAGGTAAAAGGAGCTGATCCTCAGATGGAGTACAGACCTGATGCCTTCCCTGATGCCAGTGGACCTCAGCTGAAGACAGCAGCACTAGAAGCACCAGACTGATATAGTCTCATCTGGCACACACTTCTGGGACAACATATATATTCTCTGCACCAAATACACTTTGTAAACCTGCTGGGTTTGCACCCTTGTAAAAGGGTGAAATGCCTCTCAGTCTGAGGGGCAGCATGTCAGAATGCTTCCAGTAACACTGAGTACTTATCATGCTGCTGCAGACCAAAACTTCACAGAGCAAGAGCCTCCCTGTGTGGTGTTCACGTCAATCACCCTGCACCTGATGCTGCTGAACATTTGCTGGATACTTCCAATCCAGGCTGTCAGTTGCAATTACAGAGTAAAACAGGGACTCTGCAGCAGAGGGAATAAAGCGTGTTTGTGGGAAGGACCCCAAACAAGCTATTGTTTGTACAACAGAAAGTGCTGACGGCCATTCAGTAGCTGCTGGCATGCCAACAGATGTGTGCACACACCCCAGATGCCACCCCTGGGAATTCCAAAGCATGCTCAAACATCTAGTACTTTTGTTCCTATAGCTAATATTTTATGAGGCACAGCTCCCTGGGGGACACTGAGTTTCAGTCATCTGCGCAGCTCCGTTCCCGTTCCTGTTTCACAGTGGTGGTGTCCTTCCACTCATATAAAGAAGGAGAGTTGCTGCAGAATAGCAGAAAAGTGAGGCAGGGCTTTAACATCAAAACCCTGGTGTTTACACCTTGCACTACATCACTACAGCTGTCCTTCTTTTTACAACTTGATCAACATGTATCAAAGAAGGGAAGTTCTGCAAAGAGCTCTGCTTTCTACACCAGGGCAGCACACTACAACTGTACATTAAGAGATCTTTAGGAGTGCCTGAAAGAAAGTAAAATATAAAGGAAGGACATGGAGGAGACACGAGGCTATTTATGTTTCATAAATATTTAACCTTGATGCACTCTTAATCTAAAGAAAAAACACCCCAAAATAAAATACACTGGATTATTATCATTACTTTGAAGTACTAACAAGGCCTGAATAAATTATCATGTATGTATTTTAGGGACCTGCCACAGTAAGCAATATTGGTTTTAATTTTCGTTTAATAAACTTAGTTTTATTTTTCATTGTATATAAATTTCAGATAAAAAACATGACATGGAATAATTGATTGAATATATTTAATCAATTCATTCAACTCATACTGTGAAAACAGAAGCTTATTACTGGAGCATGCTTTTATTGAAAATCAAACACTACAGCTTCCTAACAAACTATGTCAAATTGTTTTTTCACTTCATAAATTCAGTTGAAGTATTCCACAGCAATGTCCTACTCTTCCTAAGAATACTTTCCTATGAGTCTCACAATAGCTGGATTTGCAGTTGCAACCTCCCAACAAGTCCTGCACGCTTTTGCATACAGAACCTCAGAAACTGAGGTGGTGTTGACCCTGAGAAGGTGTGGCTGGGACACATCTCACAATTTTTGTTTCTTTCTTTATGCCAGTATCCCTCCTGTGCTCGCTTGCATTACTGAAAATCCAGCCAGTGTTCCCCACTCCCTCCCAGTGAGAGCCCTCATTCTTCACATGACTCTTCTGTTGCCTTTCCACTCCTTTTGTACCATCCAGGTTCCTTCCATCCCACATTTACTTTACTTTTCCTTTTCTTCGTATCAAACCCAAAAGTCAATTTTACCAACATAACAGGATTTTTAGGAGTTTTTTATATGTTGGGGAGTGGGAAAAGTCAAGGACATAATCTTGCCTACATGCCTTAAGCAGCAAAGTGACCACAAATGTCAAAACAGGAAAGTGACTGCTGGACCTGGTCACACCAGGCTGAAGAAACCCCAGCCAAAGGCAAGACAAGGTCACCAGTCAGTTCCTGTGTCTTGGCTTACAGTGACCACTTCCACAGGCCTAAATAATCAACAGTTCTTACCAAACATTGTTTTCAGAGAGAAAAGAGGAAACATCCAGAACTTTAGTTCAAGAACTGCAGAGAAATATTAATAGTAGAGTCTAAACAGAGTGGCATTAGGGCTAGGATTCAACGGTTTTAAAATAGAATTTTTTTTCACCAACAACATGCTTAGCAATATTCAACACGACCAAGAAAACAGCCATTGGCAAAAAGAGCAAAGGGAACAAAATGCTTCTTTTTTGTTGTTGTGGGGTTTTTTTGTTTTGTTTTGTTGGGTTTTTTATTTATCAAACTTGGACGCATCTTTAGCCCTTGGGCATCCTGCAGGAAAAAAAGAACTAAAAATAAAATCCACTGTACTTTCTGTAGTCACACATTTAAGACACCTTTCCTTGCTGTGAGAAAAACTGGCTGGTACCTCACCTGGTGGGCCAGGGTCTTGAGAAAGTCCAGCAGAGCAGCATCAATGGTGTCTCAGTAATGTTTTGTTCAGGATGGAGCAACAATTCCAAGGAGGCAACAGGGGCACTCGCTGCAAGCAAGCACAGCCTGCCTGCTCCCTGTGTGACAGTACAACACATCTGTGTCAGCAGCTGCCAGCCTGGAAATGGAGAGAGGAGGGAGATTTAAGGAGATTATCTGCTGCTCTAGAAGTATGTTCCCCATTTATATACTTGGAAGTAATTAATAACACAGAATCATTGTTCGTTTATTGCCTGTGGGAGCTGTGAAGAAAATAACAGAATTTTAATAACATATATTTTCAGATACTTAGTCTATAATTGATTTATTAAAGGATCAATGTACCGATGCTATTAGCTTTACTTCTCACCAATTTTTTTTTAATTTACATTTTGGCACTGTTAGGAGGTTGATTTCATGTGAACAACTACACACAGAAATAATATACACAAAACAAGAAAAAAAGCTCGAGAAAGGAAGTGATCACTTTAGGGTGATAAAATCGAGGCCAAGAACACAAGGAAAACCGTGTTTTCTTCCTGGTAGTTACTTTGTAGTTGTTCTGCTTTGTTTTAATCCTTCTCATGAAAGCTGTAAGTAATACAATATAAACCAATGTAGCCAGGAAGAAAATGATAATTTTTTGTAGTTTAAAGAACTTTTTTAGAAAAAAGTGTATATACAGACATACTTGACATGTTCCATAAGATGGACAAAAAAGCAAAACTTCTCCCCCTTTTTTTCTTTATTAAATATAAAAATAATTATTATATTTATATATAAAATTCTGTTCTGTTTCAATAGGTCTGTCAATCATCATGCATTTGAAGCTCAGGTCTGTAGTTCAGCTTGTATGAGAGATGATTCCCGGAGATCCAGATCACACAGCCCAGGAATCCCTAATTCTCTTCAGTCACAAACTCCCCTGTAATCTTCGAAAATCCCCAGGATGCGCTGCCTTGATCCTCCCACCTGTACCACACAGCCAAGGCTGACCTATGTCTTGCACTGTTCTACAAAGACAACTGTCACAGTAACATTTAAAACCTGTAATAAACACAAAAAACAGCTGATAAGCTGTATCAGGACATGACCTGTTCTGTTGTATCCACCCTGGAGGGAGACTGACTGGCTCGAGAGCACCCAGGCTGCTCTGGAAGAGCGGCCTTGGGAGACTGGATTTACCAGCCAGTTTCTGTGCCAATCTCCCAGCATTCACAAATAAAGAGTGGCTTTGGAGATAGTGTTTTATTGACAGACTTCCCCCGTCCCAAGGTACTGAGGAAGCAAAGAGAAAGAACCAAAAAACGAGGCAAGCTCTCCTGGGAGAAAACACAAATGAGGACAAATTCCCTCTTTCTGTTTCAAAGAATTTTTCTTCAAGTTATTTGATATCTTTTCTATGAAATGTAAGCAGAGATTTCAACGTATTTCTTCTGAGAGTATTAGTCTCTCTGACAACTCTCTCGCTCTCTCTCTTTCCCCTCGGATTTCCCCAAACACACGATGTGCAGTTGACGGCATGCTAAGTTAAGTGTTCCTCCCTTAGGTCATTATTTCCACTCTTTAATTGTTCTTTCAACCTTCTGTAGTATCATTGTTATCCAGACTGTGTTGGTGCTGCTTTCCAAACGCAGATGAGTAACAGTTCCTGCCCTTAAGAGTGTATATTCTTGAAATAAACCTTTCAAATTCTCCACCCAAGACAAAACACACCAATTACAGCTGTAACAGTCTTCAAAGGTTTTTCAAAGTCTCTGAATTCCTGTTTCTGACATGAAGCCAAATACACATCTTTTATTAACGTAAAACTGAGCAGGGCCTTTTCCAAGAAACTGAGCTTGCGTTACAAAACTGATCTTAAGGATGTGAACTTCCCCAAAAATAAAACCCTTGAGTTTCAGACCTTTGAATGCTGCATTCCCCAGGCACCATCTACGTCAGAAACTACAAAAGGATCTCTGTGCCCCAACCAGGCTGGTTTACGAGCAGCACTTCCCTGGCATGTGCATGACAGGTACAACCAACTAGACTTTGTTGATGGAAATCTTGCTCCTTTTACAGCCAAGATGCTAAAAGGTAGTTAGCACACCTGTTGCACGGATCAGCAAGAGTGGAAAAGTTAAAAGGCAAGACTTTATGAGAAGCCATGAAAAACCACAACAGAAGTGCAAACAACATAATTAAATCAAATTAGAGCACACAAAGAAGCTGAGAATGACTCAGGGAAGTCAATTCACTTTGTTACACTGTAGTTTATTTCCATAGTCCATTCACATAACAGAGTTTATTTGGTTTCTTTTCACTGACACACTGCAAATTGTAAACTCCACAAGCTAATCCGCACAAGAGCACATATTTCAGCAAAAGAGCCAGGAGGCAAGATTGCATGGACCTGTAAAAAAAAA
>VZRZ01007881.1:112536-142585 GCA_013398175.1 Climacteris rufus | reverse complement strand
AAAAAAAAAAGTGAAAAAAACCCCAAACAATTAGGCTAGGAATGGGTCTCATTCTGTATTTGCTGTTATATTATATTTCTGACCACAGAGATGTGCTTGGTGGTATCAACACACTGTAAAACCTCTTTCAACCACACTGATCTTTGATCCTTACTTGTAGGTTGATGGCCACTGATTCTGCTGATTTGTTTTGCTACTGTGTAATTTCATCTAAACTACACTAAAAAATGCCTACTCAAGTCATGGGAGAACATTTGCACAGCACTTGATATGCAAAAAGTTTTACTGCTGAGCTTTCAGAGGCACTTAGCTCACCATGCAGCTCCTCATTCAACTGGGTCACTGAACTGTAATAAAAGACATCATTAAGTGAAAGAGTTGATGGAGGTACTTGGCTCATTGGGTCAGTGCTTATAGTTACAAGGAACTTCTTGTGGAGCTAATAGATAAAAAAATCTATTTTGATTTCCAAAACCAGCCTCTCTTTTCAAAGAGGGATACATGGCAGTTTCTAGTAATGCTTGTAATAACATAAGACATTTTCAGAAAGACCACATTCACATGCACAACCAGCACTGACATCAATAAACTACATTACAAAACTTGCTGGCACCCCACATCATACTGTTATGATGAAAGTTCTGACAGTTTCACTGATTAAGAATTCACTCTCCAAATCCATTGCAGTGCAGCCAAAAGCACTGAAATGCACCATTTCCAAAAGCAAGACAATATCCCCTACAAAGTTACTAGAAGTTTGTTCTTCATTACTATTACTAAGCTATTTCATCACTACAGGTACATCTCCAAGGCAGTAGTCACAGAAGCCATCAGACTCTTCCTCCTGCTCCCCCTCTTCTGCTTGTCCACTCAGGAGACCACCTGGCTGTCCCTTGCCAGAGCTGGTCAGGACAGCACCCAGCTGCCCTTCCCCATGGGAGGGAAGGAAGCCACCACGTAGCAAACATTTTAAAAACATTAATTCTTAGTGAAACCAGAGTGAAAGGTAACGGATTATTTTACAGTATTACAGCAAATGTGTCAACAATGTAGTAACTAAATCCATCTGTAGAAGTGGACACAGGGTCCTGGAATACAACTTCCAACTTTCCTTGAAGAAAGGAGACTAATCTAGAAATATGCCCCTAAGAAAATTCTGCTTTGGACCTCCTAGTTCAACTACAGGTAAGAGTAAGTTTCCCTTCTTCTTTGACTCTACCAAGGGTTTCCTGATGAACTAAGCTGTGGGTGAGAGATCAAATTACAGAACTGCTGGGGAGGATCCCCATGTGCTTCACATTCATGGCTTTCTCAAAGAAGAACCTGTGTTCCAGTAGGACACAACATTTCAAACACACCCCTGAGGACTGGATAGACCACAGGACCATGTGACTGATGTCATATGATTTAGTAAAGGGTAAAGCCACAGAGCACAGTTATTACAGCCTTCAAAACAGTCCATTTCAAACATGAGAACAATGTGTTCACACTCCAGCTCTGGCTGATGCAACACACAGGAAGTATGTTAAGAATGAGTGAGTTTTTCTATCACCTTGCCTTAGCAGTGAGTATTTTTGTGTACAGAGAAGTTGAAATACAGCATGTCTACAACTGAGAGGTACTGCTCTCTAATAATATCACTGATATTATCTTTACAATAGTTAAAAAAACCCCAAAACCTAATTAACCCCCCTCAAACCCTAATTTCATCCATTGCACAGGAAGCTGTATGTTTCGCAATAGCTTGACAAAGCCCTGACCTGGCTGAGTCCCTAGCTACTACTACAACAAGCATTTGAAAAGGTTTTATGTTTAATAAAGGAATAGCAAGCCAGAAATGGTTTCATTGCTTTCATGCCTCAGTTTTTCAGGGTCTACTACTTTCATTATTTTGCCACCTCCTGTCTTAATTTTGATCAGCAAAAACTAGATAATAATCACAGAACGAAAATTTTTCTGAGAATCTATTTACCCATTTGCTCCAAGTCTGGTGACATGTCACTAAACTGTTATTAAAATAACTAATATAACTCTAATACCAGGCTATAATTACTCCTCAATCAAAGATAGCAGCAACTGGTATAAAATAAACTTCTATATTGTAGCAATGAAGCATTGCTCCTTAACCAATTCATTTACTACTTATGATATATAAATTCCACAAATACTGCAAATTTAAGGGATGGAACCCACACAGGCTATTTTAAACAGCACATTTCTGGAAGAAGAGAATTGTGGGTCTAGTTCATCCTGTTCTATCACCAAACACAAATGGCTTTCACAACCCTTTTTTACACAGCCATCCCAAAACAAACAGGTTCAGTCAGTAGAATTAAACTTCTATCATCATAGGATGGTTTGGGTCAGAAAGGACCTTTAATGAAGGTCCAGGGCATCCCTGAGGAGATGCCAAGTTCCTATACACAGAGATACCATCTCAGTCCCAGAGACAATCGCTTGATATCAGTTCACACTCAGCTCTGAAGCAGAAACAACACAGAGAAATTAGTTCTCACAACAAACTTCCCAAGATTTTCTTCAAGCCCTCCATCTAGGCTTTCATAAATAAGCCTATAATAAAATGTTACACAAAGCCAAGGTCATACCAACACTATTAAAGTACAGAACCATGACTTTCTAATATCAGCTTTCATGCTGCACAACACTGTTCTACTGGCCTGAAAAAGATTCATATCTATATATGCAAATCTGTTTTAACATCCCTAGTTAACTGCTGCTTCTGATGAGAGATGCCTAGAATACTCACTAACATCCTAATTTCCTGTCATTATGGGCAAGAGTGGTGACAGGATCAGAAGAAATTAACCACTGCAATAACTATTACAGAGATTATCAGAATACAAAAAAACCCAGGACAAACAAAAAAGACTCCACTCAAGACAAAATGCAGTCTGCTAATCACTGTGAATGCATCATAACACAGTAGCTGACAAGTCCATGTGTGTCTTCCACAGGTTGTGTGTCTTCCAGGGTTGCTGCAAGTGCAATCCCAGCTCTGCACAGTCAATTCAGAACCACCCAGTATCTACAATCTGCTGTGTAGGTTGGGTCATTTCTTCAGTGACCGTGCAGCAATCAGTGCAGATTACCTGAAAATTCAGTACTTGGCGTGGTCCTAACTCCGGGAACTTGAGGATTTTCTTGTCTGATTGGGCTTCTCAAATTGCAGAAAGGAAGATGGGGTCCGTTGAAGGGAGTAGGTTTGAACAGCCTCCATCTCTTCCCCACTTACACTAACAATGCCAATGCCATCTAGTGTTCAAGATACTGTGATGTAAAGAAGTGGGTAAAGCTATGCAAATACTGTGTTAGTGAAACCTGAAATTAAACGTTTTTACTGGATACTTTATGCTTCTCATCATAAAGAGCAAAAGAGGAATTTATACTGGAAAGGTTGATTTTCAGTACCTGGAAATGTTCTGTCTCTATAGGTTAAGCAAAAAATTGTATTTTACATCTGCCTCTGCATCCTCCTCTTTCTAAACATAGTAGAGGAAAAAAAA
This sequence comes from Climacteris rufus, assembly GCA_013398175.1. Lineage (NCBI taxonomy): Eukaryota > Metazoa > Chordata > Aves > Passeriformes > Climacteridae > Climacteris > Climacteris rufus. The sequence continues at coordinate 139,061 of VZRZ01007881.1, read as the reverse complement.
TCAATAGTGGGTAAACACTGCACCCAGCTCTATGAATGGCAAAAAAATCAGGGCATTTCGAGAAGGCAAAAGATAGAAAGTTTGTAAGGATAAACATACACTTAAGACATAAAGTCTTTTTGTTAGGAAACAAGGAGGTATGTATCATCATTAGTGTTTAATGTGCTTTATAATATCTTTTGTTCAAGTTTGATATCCAGTTCAGGGTGAGAGGGATTTATCACTTTGCATCAGAAAGTTTCTCCAAAGCTTGTCCAAAACTGGCTATGTCTGGAAATGTGGTAAAAACATACCTTGTTTCAAGACTGTCACTGCTTACCAGAATTTACCCTACTTTCTTTTCTGAAACCAGAAATAGCTGACACATACAATAAAAAAACTGATGAATAAAAGCTAAGAAAAAATAGTTTTTATGTCTGCATAAAGCCTACTCAAGCTAATTTTCCCAGAAAGTATGATAGCAAATTAAAAAAAAAAAACCTGAAAAAAACTTGTCAGACATTTCTGAAAAATGCCGAACTTGTTCATGTAATACAGCACATCTCACTGTACTCTTTGAAAGGGAGTGAAAACTTGTCATTGCTTCAGTAAAGGCAGTTCCTTCTTCCCTCCCCATGTTTTCTGTACATTCAGAGGTTGTGCAAGCACACAGCTCCAGCCTCAGTTTTGGTCCCGCCCAGCTCAACCCTCTCCCCAGGAGCCCCTGACTTTCAGAACTTCCTAACTTTTCTTGCACATGAACTTTTAGGTATAGAGACACTACTTCAGAGACACAAATGCTTGTGTGCTAACCCTACCAGCTGGTCATGTTTTGAGTAATGCATCATAACAGCTATGGCACCTTAACGATGTATTGCATTAATACATCATCAAAGCTATGACACTCTTATGATCTATTAGTTTAATACATCATAGCAGTGCTGTATCTCAGACAATGTATTACTCCAAAACATAGCAACAGCCAGAAAGCTCTCTATATAAGTTTTGTGGGTTTTTTCAATTTATTTACATTATATGAGTTTGGGTGGGGTTTTTGTTGGTTTGATGGAAGTTTTGTTTGTTTGTATTCTTTTTAATTTATCAGAAATAAGTGTTAACTAGGGACAAAAGGTTGTAGTTATTTACTGATAAATATTGTTATAGCTAAGAATCTATTTCACAGTCCATTACCTAATACACCCCAATCCACAGCATGGATTATTGTGCTAGGGTACACAGAGTTGAGGAGGAGGGGAGCACTGGTCGTGCCTGCTTTCTGCCTTGAGCCGCTCTCACAGTGCCAGGGCATCATCCCTCTGCAATCAAACCCAAATGCTGCTCACACTCAGCTACTCCACAAAGCCACCAGCAAAAGCTCTGCAAAACGAAGGGTTTCTTATAGTCAACCTTACTCAAAAAGGGTCGACAGAAAAAGGTGGAGTTAATTTTTTAAAAATCCGTAATTTAAATCTGTACTCACATTTGCAGTGATGTATCAAAAAACCCACAAAACAGTCAGATGGGTATCAGTCATATCACTCACACTCAGCACTACCACCATTCTCTCTCCTCTGCTGGCAACCTATGGAGACACTTAACAAAATGAAAAATTAATCTTTTTAGTTACTCATTTCATCACATAGAACACAGACCATACAAGTGACCTATGTGTTATATTACTAATAGAGATTATTTACAGAAAGATGGGGGGAAGAACCTCTTAACAAGAGAAGACCTCCACCCTGTTTCAAATCTTAAAAAAAAAAAACTTTAAATGATCACCTGTGTCATATCTTTCTGTGATATGAGGCTTTAGACAGTGCAGATGGTAACACCAATCACCTGGAAATACAGGTAATGTTGGTACAAATAAATCACTCTTTAATTTCTCTGATGTAACAGAGTTGCATTCTACTGTTCACACAGGATATGTAGGTCTCCTCTTGCTGTTTACTTGCATGATTGCCAAAACCAGTCTGATCAACAAGTCTATATGTCTACAAAATAAAGCAGGTTATGAAGGCATGCATGTTTTGGGAAGGGATATATTGAAAAAGTTCAAAAGTCAAAGCCAGCATACACACTGGAACATAACAGAAGAGAAAGTACAAAATTTAAAAGAGTACCTGCAGCAAAATAAAGACAGAAAGGAGAAAACAGAATTATAATCTGAGAAGAAAACAGAAAAGGAAAAAAAAAAAAGGAGGAAAGAAAAATATCCTCACAAATAGAAATAAACTGAAGAAAAATGAGAAGAAAGTGCTTTCTTCAAAAGCTTTTCAGAAAAACTGTACCCAAGCAACATCCACAAAAACTTCAGACCTGTGAGTCTCTTACTGTCACTCCTCTAACACAGACAAATGCAGAAACCAGAGCGTGAATAGGAGCTCTTAGAAACATCAGCAACACTGAACACTGTATCTGAGCCTCCCTCTTTCAGATGAAGTCTTACAAGATTTTCAGGTATTTTGATATTTGCTTGCCTCTGTTTTGAGGGGCAAACAGATTCTTTTCTCCCTCTCTCCTAACAGACCATGCAAGACATCAAGACTGTCACAGGAGGCAGCAGAGCAGAAGACCAAGAGCACCTGTCACCCAGGCTCAAAGCCTGGTGGCAGAAGGGAATTCTGCACAGGGGTGGAATAAGGAAAGGCACCCACCACTTCACAGACTAGAACCCCAAACCTTGACAAAAGTCTGACTGTGAAAACTACACGGTAAAAGGGAAATAAACATTAATGACAGCTACTTAGTTGTTCTTTGGGACTACAGAGCACAATGTACTAAGGTGAAAGCTTAAAAGCTTAATCAAAAAATATTCTTAGAGCCAAAATGCAAATCTTTCCTCCTATCACTTATTCATATATTTTTCATTGATTTCACTTTACGTACTTCAAAGACAATTACTGCCGAAAACAACAGTGAGATATACAAATCCTCCAGCTGCATTCCCTTTCCTCAGCCCCATGCTCCTCCTTTTCTGGCACCAGAAAAGTTAGACACCAGCCCTCTACATTCAAAGCACTGCCCATTTCCTAAAGGCACAGCTCTTACCACACAGGAAACAAGCATACATTTAATTTTAAAGCACTTGGCTGAAGTTCCCATGAGCAGGCCCATGACTGAGCCAAGGCCCATCCTCAGGGACCTTCCCCCTGCCTGCTCAACACCGTGGCATGTCCAAGGCAGCACATTTCACCCACTAGAGAAGACACGGCCTATTTCTACACACGTGCTGCTTTCCAGAAACTCCAGCCTCTCTGTGCTCCTGTAGCTCCTGCTGTTGAGAGGTGGTTGCATTTGGCACACAGGTCACGGCTCCTTGACACGGCTCTTTCTGGTTACTCCCACAACCTGTGTGGTGTGTGCTGATGGTGCTGGGATCTCTTGCAGCTTCTCTGGGTGTCCTTTGTCCCTGCTTAGGGCAGTGGTGGTTATGCTGGGCCACAAGGCCACTGTGAGAATGGCAAGAGCCCAACCTTGCTGGTGTTGACAGTCCTCAGCTTGGTAGCTCCTGGAGTGTCTCCCCTTTCAGACAGCCTTGTGGAAGTCAGCACCACATACTGGCATCAGTGTCCACCTCCATGGGCAGCTGAGCAGACCCCAGACAATGCACCTGGAGCAAGAACTGCTAAGCAGGGAGGTGGAAAACAAGAGGAACGTGGAAGGGAGGGCAGAGAAGACAAACAGGAGACAAGGAGATCATTTAGAGGTCTCTAACAGGAATCAGTATTTACAGTTTCTCTGGTACCATGTATATGTAAATAAGCCAATTTTATGAATGTCAACTTGATTTTTCTGGGTTTATCACTTAAGATTTCCTACATTACTATTTTCCAATGGTCTAATGTAAACTGTAAAAAACACTGTTTTCCCTGCCTAGCACACCACATTTCTGACTATTCAAATGCAGGATAAAGTACAGCATTACTAAGATACAGTTAAGTTACTTTCTATTAAATTATACTTGTACATATTCTAATAATGTACAGGCAAATGTGAGTCTGGATTCAATTTTCATTTGTCTTCATTTCAATACATTAATATTCTTTGATTTCTTTTCTACACAGCATTCTATGTTTTCCCACAGTGCTGAATCCTTCAGAAGCATAAAACATAAGTAGTCATAACATTACTGGAGAGAGGAGGATAAATGCTACTCACACGCATTTGAAAAGTCACAAGTCTTTGCAGAGAAGGAAAAAGTAACACACATTATCAGAGTAAGAGATTCGTAAGAAAAAGCAACCAAGAAAACTGCAAAAAGGTGCTTAATTTTCAAACAATAGGAAAGGCCTCATAACTTTGCTCATGTCTGAAATCAATTTCCATGTAACAGAAAAAAAAAGCAGTTTCACATATATACAGTCCCTTTTCTAAGTAGGTCCCAAGAATATTTCACCTGGGTGAATCCCATCCTTTACAGCTGGAGGGACACACAAAACCTATCCAACTTGAGTGACTTTCAGGAAAATTTCAAAGTAATCTGGGGATTGCAGAACAGAAATGGAAAATAAACTGCTTTTATATCCTATCTTGTCCAGTATTCAGCATAATCACAGGACCAGGTGGTCCATAGAGCCCTGCCCTTCCAGCTACACCTGAAAGCAGAGCTGGAGCAAAGGCAGGAGGCTGCAGTTGAGACCTGTGCCATCCATCCACCAAGTGGGAAACGAAGTCCTGTCCTCCACACCCCTTTCCTGAGTTGATCCCCAGCTCAGAAGATGGTTTTTTTCTTGGTGAACCACCTTGGCTAAAAAGATCACTTCTCTATTTAGACTTTTGAAACCTTCCAACCATCTCCAGATCCTAATCTTGACATAAATACTCTCTATCAGAATAAACACTAATGGCAACATCACCAAAACACATCTGTGTGAAGGAAATGCGGATCAGATGCTGAGCTACTAACAAATTACTGTGTCTTAGGAGCAACAGACACTGTGCAAAAATCTAGAGCCTGACATACACACTGCATAAATTAAAATTATATGGAAACATTTTAATTATAAGATATTAAGCACAAAATATCAGCATCTAAGTGATTGCTGGACTGCCTTTCTGAAGGCACCGACAGGAAAGGTTATAGAGAAAATAACCATTTCACTTGAAGAACTGTAATTCAAAAAAGAATATCCCCCTCCCTTAAACATATTGTACAGTATACAGAACCCACAAATTTTATAGATGAACAGAAGGATTTCCATTTAGTTTTTGGAATAAAAGATGACCTATAAAGAAAACCTAAACATTAACCCAAGCACAGAAATAAGTTCTGCACAACAAGGGTGAGTGCAGAAATAACCTCTGGAAAAGAGGGAATTTATAGCTTCTGCAGAATCCTCCCCCCAGTTTCGGGTTCATAGTTGACACTTTGAGTGCATCACGCTGGAACACAGCCGTTGCACCAAGGCAGCGCATAAAGCAAAGAGGAAATTGCCTGTTTTTTCATCTGTGGGACAGCAATGAAGATGATAATAGAGAGGAACCTTTAAAAACTGTGTGCCATACCAGAAAATGCACAATTCTTACTAGTGACCCTCTGGGACATTTCAGTACATTAAGGAATATTCAGGTGTCTTTGGTGTCAATAGCAAACACTGAACTAGCTAGAGGACTTTATTGGCGCTATAAAGAATGTTTTCCAGAGGCTTTTGGATTCATGCACTGAATTCTCCCCTATTATAATGCCCAGCTAGCAAGGGAGTACAGGGCTCGTTTTTCAGTGTGTTACATTCATATGAAAGTTGGCGTTCTTGGTTATCTTTAAGAGGATACTGCCCCACGCCACTAAACCTGTGGCCAAGACTTATCAACAGTCTCAAAAAAAATATATTCTGTGATTTTGAATTTAAAAGAAAAATCTAGACCTTTTCATGAAGTCATCTATACGGGACACAAAAACATCAGCTACTGATAAGAAGAATTTTACCATATCCTGTATATGAAACCTCATGTGATAATGCTGACTTGAGGATTACATGAAACATGGTGCCTTATTTGCAATAAATTCTATTCTTAGTGCATTTGGGAGGAACATAGCACACGCTAGAGGTCCTCAGGACCCACACCTACACCACACTGTTCCAAAGTATGGGAGGTACCTCCCCACGAGGGAGCTGTGCCCACCCTAGAGGCAGCCCCGCTTCAGGGGGAATGGTCACTGTACACACAATAAACATCCTGTTCCTCTGCAGTCTGCACACTCAAGGAACAAAGTTAAGCCATAAAAACGTTTTGCTGCTTATGAAAAATTAATGTCCTGAGGGATGACTCACCAAACTGACCTGGCTAGTGGTCAGATCATGACTCTGGCCTGTGGCCACAAGCTCAGCAGCAGCAATGGGCAACATAAGGCTTCCCCCACTGTGATTATAGCACAGAAGAGGGGATGGGGCCTGGGAGCAATCTCCAAGCTCCTGGAGGAGCTACTGAGATTTTCTGCATGGGTGTTTTCTGTATTGCAAGCCCAGAGGACATCTGATGTACCACTGGCTCTGCAGTTTGCCCAGGCAATTTTCAAACATCACCTAACTCATACTACAACCAGCTCAGGGAACTTATCAGACAGTTCTGCCCAGACTTGATTTAAAATTTTAGCACAGCTGGAACCTCACCTGATCTGAATGCATTCATGCAATGTCAGTCAACTATTAGTGAAAATGGGCTCACATGTAAATAGAGGTTTCCTTTTTTTGGGAAGCGATTAAAGTATTTTTCTGAGATCTGCTGCCTACTAAAGCAGTTATGAGCAAATCATCTGCAAACAAATACAAAACATAAACAAGAAAAGCCATGCAATGTTATAAATCTCATCACCTGAAGTACAATGTTCAAAATTATTAACCAAAATGTTTCAAGTCCTTGCTATCCTCCATGTAATCAACATGTATTTAAATTCCTCTGGTGTCAGCTCTCCCCACTGTCTTGTTCAGATCACCGCAGAAATTTATAACAAATTTTGCAATGCTTTTGACCTGTATCAGCTTATTAAACTTTTACGAAAAATCAATGGACTTCAATCATGTTATGAGGTTTCTTCACACACGTCAGTGGCAAATTAAGAAGTCTATTTATCCCAAAGTCTAGAGAGAAGATGTTGAATTGGATGAAAGTCTCCAATCATATGAATTTTAAAATGAAAATTTAAGAGAAAAGATATGCAACTTTGGAGAAAAATATGAGACTGAGAATTCAGAATCAGTATTTTTGAAGGAGGAATGGGTTACAAGTTACATAAATGCAAGTAAGCAATTGCATTAGATGTTTCAAATAGCCATCCTAATGAGCTATATTTTGATGTAAGGGGATATAGACAACTTGGTCACATCATCCCACCTTTAGAAGAAAGAGAAAAGAACATGGAAGCATATTTTCCCCTCTTCCTGCTCCCTAAGGTAATCCTTAACAGCACAAGCAGGTTAAGGGGAGTTGTTTGTGTCCTTGTCTGGGCTGGTGCAGTCAAAGAACAGTGCTCTCCTAGCACACACTGCAGTTCTGTTTGGGAGAAGGAGCGCAAGGTAGTACAAGCACCTCAGGAAAGACTTGACAGAAGAGTGAGACACCTCACACATTGACAGCCTGACCCTGCCTGCTGAGTCCCATAAACACCAGTGCCAGCAGGGGTATGACAAAAATTAACTAACAAACAGAATGCCTCTCCAAACACTATCACATCTAAAATATGCACTCCGGACTGCAAGGCTACCATTGCTGTTTACCTGTATTTTGGGCACACAGAAGACAGACTAGTAGTTCAACACTACATCTCAGTTGCAGACACTGAAATAACTAAGAGCCAAATTCTACAGCAACTCTCCTGCAGAATTTTCAGTACTCTGAGCACCAGTACACAGTACTCAGTGCACAACACATTAAGCTTTAACAGAAAAGATAGTGTCTCTTGTTTGTTCTATTTCTTTATTTTTCTTACCTATTGTTTTGTTTTTAATTTCCGTGAGTAAGCAGTATTGGTATCCTGCTGGCTTCCTGCTTAGCCACAGGAGAAGGAAGGGGAATTTTTGCAATAATTTAAAAATACACTGAAAGCATGAAAAGGTTAAGAATTCTGAAGAAAAAAAAATAAGCTAAACAAAAGCAAAGTAAGCTGGAAAAATTAGCCTTATCAAATGATCGGAACAGATGAGAATGCTACAAAGAGGCTGTCAAAACTGTGTCCTTAGTAAAAATATGCCTATGATATTTTAAAACAAAGCTGTGAACATACCTTGTTTCATTTGCCTTAGTTTTATTTGGTTAGTATTTAAAGTAAAATTTTGAGTGGTCTCCAGCAAGCCATCCCAAGATGCATAAAAGTGAGATTACTATTCATGTTTCTCATAATGCAATATTCTACTGCAAATGGAAGAGGAATCTTTCTGTTTATCATCTTGCCAAATCCACAGGCTATTTGCTTTTATGTCAGCCAATTTTTTTTCCAGAAAAAGGCAGCCAAAATGCTTCTTGTAGGCAAAATGAATTTTGTTGTAAGTAATAGAAAAGAATTTGTGCAAATCGAAAGAAGAAAACAAATACCACGTTTAAATACCATTTTCAAAGACTCAGGTATTTCTCAACAATTCTTTCACCTTCGAAATAAAGGAAGGCATTAGGCCCAGATTGATATTAATTAGATTAACTAAAACATCTGGAAAGCCTATTTGCATGCCTTCTGCATTCAATTAGAGCCCAAGACCTTTCCTGCTGCAAACATACCTTAGCAAAGACCTGCAAGTTTACTCAGCTAGAGTGGACAAGGGTCAATGGGCCAACTTTGACCAGCAACAAGTCTGAAACATAGGAGCTTTATGCAGAGTAGCACATTTTTGTTACATTATTCTGCAGTTTTGTACTTTTTACCTTGGCTGCCTTCAATATAGGAAGCTGAAGTCACACTGCAATATATTGCAAAAAGGAACTGGTAGCAGAGATTAGTCTTTAACAAAGGTTGAGTTAATTTTGTTGCTGCATCCTCTGAAGGGAATGCTGTTTTGCTGTCTTCAGCCTTGATTACTGTGGGGAAAAGCCCTAAATGGGATATTCCTTTGGCTTGATAGACAAAACATGTGTGTTGATGCATCTCACAATGTGAACGCGGTCACCAAGGGAATTGCTGCTTAGCCCTTCTGGAGTTAACATGGGTACTGGAGGGAGTTTTGATAATCTTACATGTATTTAGAAAACAATTGAGGAAAAAGGTTTAAAATGGTATTTTCTGCAATTTACATCAAGTACATCTATAATGTAAGAAACAAATTATGATAAAAATAGAACGCAATGGTCAAGCAATACTGATATTACTCAAGATACAAATATTCTCATCAGCTGTTATTTAAGAAAACTTATCACAACAATAGGGAATGTCTGGAAAAAGCCTATGACCACCCTTTTGACTTCAAACAACATAGGAAACAAACCTGATTGCATTTAGTGATTAGTTTAACATCTACTGAAACCAAATTTCTAAACCTCAGCTCTACTCTATCATTAATTATAATCATCCTTTGGGAGAAAATTAATTCATTCAGTTGTGTATATGAAAGATTTTTTCTGGAATGACTTTTCCAAAGCTGGCTTGTGGATTGGGGTGGTTTGTTTGGGCTTTTTTGTTTGCCTTGGGTTTTCCTTTTTGTGGAGAGAGAGGGAGTTTTGAAATGGCACAAAGTTCAGAACAAATATCTCAGGTGTGAATCTTTGGCACTGAAGTTTCTAGGATGAGTGGCTGAGCCCACCTCAGAGTTGGGAGTGGAAAAACCAACATCTTAAGATGTCTCAACAGTCTTACACTAAGTTACACAAATCAATCCATGAAGTTGCATAGTTTCAGTCTGTAAAATGGAACAATGAGATTTTTGTGCCTCATAGTGGTATCACTAAATTAAAACCCATTAATCCTTGGGAAGTACTGAGATACCATACCAATAGAAACCATATTAATAAGCCAAGATAGCCCTACCAAGTTTAATGGAGTCATTCACAAAGTAGGACTATGTGATCAAAGGAAAAAATTTTTCATTTTCATTATAGCTGCTATTTTTGCCAAAGTTTTTATCAGTATCTCACAGGTTATAATATTTGATAGTGTAAAGGCCAAAAGGACCATTAACTTTGAAACCAGGCCAACTGACTCCAGCTGAAGATTATGTACAATTCTGCTCCTACTCAGTGCAGTGAAAATATGGCTCCTCCTAATTCTGTCAGATTTCCAGAAAAGCTGCAAAATGCTCTTTTTTTCCCTTGCAATTATGCTGGTTCAACATACTATGACTTTTTATTACACACTTACTCTGCTCATGCCATGTATCAATTATTTTATGGGAAAGTCCACTGTTAGATTAATAAAATCCCTTCCAACATCAATATGGCCCTTATATATCAATCAGCGCAGCATTTGTTAAAGATCTAATTTCTAATTACAGTCAAGTAACAAAATAGGTGGAGGGAGGAATATATAGTTCATTGTCTGTCATTTTATCAAATAGCATGCACATTTGCTTGGAAGTAAGGCCTAATTAGCAATCTCTTTCCTCAGTAACTACCCTTCTGCAGTTTTTAAGCCAGGCATATAGGCCATTAACAAAAGCTCTTTGGTACCTATTAAGAAAGCCCCTTAAATTTAGCAGAACTTTATTTTTAAAGAAAAGCCTGACTTAGCCAACAGAGAACAACACTGATAGCACAGACCTGGCTATAATCAGAATTATTTCTTACTGTGCTCCAATTTAAAGGGAAAGGACAAAGCACCATAAACTGTCAGGTATGTTTGGTTTTCAGTTCACTTTATTGGATGGGGGAATTAAAAAAAAAAAAAAAAGATGACTACTTAGGAGCTGTACTGCCGAACCATAAAAAATTCTTACAATCTCTGTCCATGGAGGAGCTTCATAAACATACCAAGCAAACTGCTCTTCTAAGAATGTCCCTTTATGCTGAAACATTTAATTAATCTTGACAGATGGAAAAATGGAAATGTGTAATATACAAAAAGCTTATTTTTAAATTACTAGACCAGGTTTCAATTGCTGATAACCTCAGGTCAGATATACAATAGGCCAGGCCCCTGCAAAGCAGTAAACTTGGCATCAGTTCTCTACATTCAGGCATAGGCTGATCAGATTTTGTTTTGCAAAGGCCATTTCATTAGTAGTATCAGTAACTCTTTCTAGCTTCACATTCTCTTCCTTTAGCTAACGATACCGTTCTGCAAGTGCTAAGTAAAACAGGAATTAACAAAATTCCAATGGCTTACTTAAATGATAAATAACAAACCATTTTAAGGAAGAAATCTCCTAGGGAGTGCGGAAAAACCTGCAGCTGAAGGCGAGCGAGTCAGGATGTGTAACTCTGCACAGGCATAAACAGGAAACGGAGCAGCCTGCGTTTGGATTGACAATCTGGCTCCAAAAGGCTCATCTATGCCGGGCACAAAGCTTGACCCCTGCCAAACATGAAAACCGTGTTTTTGTAAGAGTTTTCTGTCCTGATACCTCTCGGGGTTCCCTTATATAAAGTAAAATATTTCTTTCTCTATCATTCTGCATGGTCAAGAAAGGTCTTGCTGAGAGAAATACTGAAGATTAATGATGTCATCTTTATTGTAAAACATTTCCTTATGCATCCACTTCCTTCAGTTTTGGCAATAAGCTCCTTGGGATGGAAACATCAGAGATTAATTACTTTGTAATGCAGAATAATATTCTTTTATTGTCATGTTCCAATATAACATAGGAACTAGTCTGACTTTCCAGAACAGAACTCTCAAATGCTATGCCCACCAGTGCACCAGGGCTTAATCCTACTTCTATATATTTCACATGTTTCTGTTGCACTGATCCCATAAGAATTGAACACTGTGTGATCTTATTAAGCAAAACCATTACCCTGGTGTTTTCCAGAGCATGTGTCCTGCACACAAAGTTCACCATAATGCCAGGAGCTGATCTCCATGCAGAGCAGTGCTGTTTACCTACCAGGACAGGAAAATGACAAAAAACACTCAGCACAATAAGGTGAATCACAGACCTTTCAGGACAGAAAGATCTATCGGGCCCCTTCCATTCCAGAGAATTATGCCTGTAAATAGTCATTTCATCTCTGAAAACAACATGGGCATTGTGGAACTTAAAGGAAATTCAGTAACCAGCAGTAACTTTATTCCTAAGGATGTTTGCCAAGTCAAGGATTTGGTCTTCGTACAACAGACTATGGAAAAGAGACTTAGCTATGCAACAAAAAAAAAAAAAAAAAATGAAAAGACCATGAAAAACACGGGAGTTTTTCCTGGTTCTCCACAACATTTTGAGGAGCGTGGGGGAAAATCCTACAAACAAGATTTTCAAATAAATAGCCTAAAGCTAAATATTTAATAAAGCTCAGAATGAAATGGCACTGACTTGAAAAAGTTTTGGAAACAAAATTTCAATCTTGGAACCTCATGTTCAAAGCTTCTGAGAACAAGAATCAGTCTTGTATCAGCTAGAACACACCAGGAAAATGCACTATTTGCCATATCACCTTTGCAACTAATAGTGAAAACAGATATTAAATTTAATATTTTTTACTTACACTATGGTCACATGCTGTTGTCAGAAAGGAAAATAGTTCTGTAAAACATTACATTTTATTAGAAGTACCTCTGGTACCAACTGGTATTATAAAGAGATAGTGAATGCCAATTTTAGATCCTTGTGGTCTAAAATTGTTTTTCAGGTGCCTTTTTTTTTCTATTTTATTATTTGTACTATGGTGAAACAGTTAGAAATACTTAGATCTACAGGATGTAAACCAAAGAAAAAAGTTCTTACCTGGAAAGGCTAGTGATTGAATTTGATCTTCTCTAAGACCTTAATCTGATATTTGTGGGGAGGAGGGATGGCTAGTTAGGTTTCATTTCAAAATTAATTGAAAAAACAGTTGCTTTTTATTTTGCAAACAAATACTCTGCAGATGGATAAGAGCTTACATGTGATCTTTCACTCATATATTTGGAACAATATTATACCTCTCAATTCTTTAAATCACTGCAGTTAAGGAATTAAGTGGCCTTTCGGTCACTTGTTTTTCAAGAATGGTATATGATTAACCAGAAATCATGCTTGCAATAAATATATAGCACCGTTTTGGAAAGATTTCCTCATTCACAGTCTTCCTAAGAATTTTATTGCAGCATCATGAAAAACAACAGACTGAGCAAAGCTTGTGTCCCACCAATTAATTTATTTCAGTAAATAACAGGCAGGGATCTGGACTTCCAGTAATGCAGACACCAGGAACAAGAGTTAGAGGAAGGAGGTGTAAAATGTCCGTTTGTCACCTACACATCTTAATCACTACTAAGACAGCAGTAGATGCCTCAGAGTGTTTCAGGGCAGAGAGCAAACCCCACCATGCACCAACACCTCCATCAGTCGGCCAGCGAGCCGCGGTGGCACCCTGTGCTGGGGCAGTGGCACAGGCCAGCCTGGCAGCCACCAGCTGTGTGCCCAACAGCAGCAGCACGGTGTGGGACATGCATGAGTGGGGGGGAGGTGCTAGAAGGAGGCTACTGGGGGAAAAGCAAGGGGAAATTAGAAGGGACAATCAATTACAGTATTTGAAAGCATGTGATTAGCATACAATGACCAATTTCCTATTTAAAAGAAAAAAAAGTTCAGTGGCACGTATTTAAGGCATATTCAGAATGTTATTTTAACACATAAGCAACAATAGTTTAGAAATCCCTGATACAAGCTGAGGATGGAGCTAAGCACCCCAGTAGTGACACAATATAAACTTCAGCACATGAAATACTGGAAGTTGATGTAAACAGCTTTTAATAGCAGTGAACATTTGTTGGCTTTGTTTAGACCATCTGGATGTTCCATTGTGTTGGGTTCAACACCGACCGCCGTCGGGTGACAGTTGATATATGTTCAGTACAAGCAAAGTGCCTCAGCCCACTCCAGGGACGCGAGGAGAACTTTGCAGTGTTCTGTGGAGTACGCTGGCAGACCGCAGCGCAGTCGCCTGCATCCTTAATGGCTCCGGGCCAACCTCCTCTGCCTTTTTTTTTTTTGCCCTTTTTTTTTTTTTTAAATCAAAGCAGGGTTTTGCTTTTACTGTTTGAAAGGTTAGGAAAACTATGCCAAAGTTCTTGCAGGCTGCTTGGAGAGCACCAGCTGACAGGAATGATTTTCAATATGGAGCAAAGAATAAAGAGAACCAGTAATCCTGAGAGATTCCAGGTTTCACTCATTTTACATGCAATGTGGCTAACAGCCATGTGAACGCCACAAAAGAAAAAAATTACTTATAAATGCAATGATGTAATTGTTCTGAAGAAGAGATAGGAAATCAACAGTTAGCAGCACACAGATTTTCCCATGCCTATCCAATAATGTACTACATTATATGCTGCCTACATTTTGGATAGTGGGTGATGCATCCTCTGCAAGCAATCAAAGCTGCCTTTCAGGTACTCTGGTCATTTCACATTTAGTAACTGATTGTGATTAAATTGTGACTGTGAAATGTTTTGACTCCTGAAATTAAAGGAACTATGTAAAGGAGGATTATAATTATTATCATTACTGTTCTGCATCTTTACATAACCACCACTTCAGTTCAGTTTTCTACAACTAATACTTCTGAAAAGCAAAAAAGGCAGAAATCTGAAAGGTTATTTGGATGTATTTACATACAAAAAATAAATTTTCAAATTTAGGGTAAAGAACTGAAATAGTTGCACTTTGCCTTTTCTTAGAGTGCTGATCATATAGTGCAGAACTAGTTTTCCACCTCTGGAAGTATTACTATTTACTAAATCACATGATACATCTGGAATACCAGTTAAAATACAATTTTACTTTTAAATCTCAAATAAACAAGCACAAAAGTATTAAAAAACATGGGGAAAAAACCACCCTAGAGGCTAATAGGATATGATCTTCCTTCTCTTTCAGTTTTTCTGTTACATTATGTAATCTTTTTTGTCACTGGCTTTTTCCTGCAAAGTTTACCTCTTATATGTTTGACTCTTAGAAGCTGTTTCAGTATCCTATTCATCCACCAAAAAGGTAGCACACAAGCAGCAACACTCCAAGGCTTCCACATTATACCTCAGCTCTGACAGGGGCTGAGAGCACATATTAGTTTCCATTCTGCTTTAACAGCCTCTCGAAGGCTATTCCAAAGGGAACCAAGCAATACTGGCTGTTACACAGCCCTCCATGTTAAACCATCCTGCAAGGATGAATCTTGTTTCATCCACTTTCAAGATACCAAGCAAATACTGTATGCATGGCAATTTCAGTCCCTCTTTGGAAATAACATTCTCTTCCCTTTTTTCAGTCTAACCCAAAAGAAAACATAGTAATACGAATAGAAATACCTTCTTCTAAATAGATTACTGAGACAACCTCCAAATTATATTTGAAATCTACAGAAAATTGTCCTGCAAATTATATGCATTTGAATTAATGTCATCCTTTTCAAATGTAATGAAAAGAAGCAATGTCTCTGAATGAAGTCAGCAAGTAGTAAATTCATTATTTAAAGAATGCTTTATACAACCTCAAAAATATCCACACCTTACAGAAACAGATAAAACAATATAAGGGATCAACACATTCTGCATTCAAGCTCAAAAACATGATCAAATTACAACATTCACATATAGACCACTACTACTGTAAAGGAGTCACTATAGCTCGAGTTAATAATATCCAGCTCATCTATATTGCTCACCTAAATCAATGAGACAACTCATTCAGCTGGATTTCTGCTAGAAGACAACAATGTACCTACATTTCCAATGTATAGGTAACTTCTGAACCTTCTCTCCATCATTGCAATGTGCTAACATATAATTCTGCAATAGGAAAAGTTAACATGGGATTGTCTCTTTTCAGCAATATTCCCATTTTAGACAGATTTTTGAAAGCATAATGCACAGCTAATCAATCATTAAGAAATGTATATCTTGTTTGTGATTTGTATTTACATTTACGCTAGGATTTCAAATTGTTTTAACATTAAATAAGTGCTGCAATACTAAGAACTACAACTACAACACAGCAAGTTTTATCTAATTTCCAGAAAGACAGGCACAGAGAAGGCAACTTAGTCAAAGGCATATTATGTCTATCTGGCTCCCTTCCAGAGAACACCTATCCCAAATACTGCTCATGCTCAAGCACTGCCTTTTTCCAAGTATTTTTTGAAGTAATTTATTTCTTAATATTCCCCCCCCTTTTTTTTTTTTTAGTTTAAATCCTCTAAGTCCCAAACTGACAGTTCAATAAGGCTTGGCCTGAGCTACAAACACATCACACAAGATTCCAGTTAGCTGATGACTAGGGCTCACCTATGATGTTAATGAAAATTGAAGCTATTTATTTACAGGCCAAGAAGTTTATGATCACATGTTTTGCACATTTCCCTCTGTTGTTCCACACAAATATCCCACTCTTACTTACATTACATCCTTTTCTTAGTTCTTTTAACTCTTTTTTTTTTCTTTACACTGCTTAGTCAACAGAATAGCCCTTCACAGGCTTCATAACTAGTAGCATACACCATCCTTGTACTGTGAAACACAACTACAACATATTGTTATTTTCTTAGCATAATATTAAGATTTTAAAAAGTTATCAACCAATTACTATTATATCAGAGAAGAAATCTATGGTAAATTAATAAATCATGAAATAATTTGCTCTTTAAAAACCAATATAACCAATAGTTCTCATGCTATTTTATACTATGCAGTTAAGCAAAAGAAAAATTCAGATGTTATTAAAATGTCTATCTCAGAAAATGTCAAAGTTCCTGCTTTGTTTTTGAAAGAATGCAGTGGGTATTGCAAGTTTAGGAGCATTCACACACAAGCTACTTGAGTATTTAATTTTTTGCATTTTTGTAGCAATGTAATATTTCAAAAGAAATTTAATTTAATCAGATTCAGAAGAAGTTATTCAATAGAAGATAAATGGATGTACTGTAAAATGTAATGTCACCTAGTTAAAAAAGAAAAGAGAGAGAAGATGCTAATTCTGCTGATGAAGATATTGTTTTTCCCCTCTTGTGCCCTATTCATTATGCAAGGCTGCAGAATATGAAGTACAGTGTGTGATCCGGGCGATCTAATGATCTCCCACACCTGCTCATCTGGTACAATTTTAATTAACACTCCAAGGAGGTTTGTCAAGAGTAATCAAAAACATTGTCGCTTATAAAGCTGTGGCAAGAAATCAATAGTTTTCATCAGAAAAGGTAAGGTCTGGCATAACTGAACCATTTAATTGCTTCATTCCAATAAACAAAAACTGCACATTTTAATGACTTGATTTTGGAGATCAATATCTGACCACATATTGCATTAAACAGCAACATGTGGTGGGATATTCACAGCCATTTTAATTCAGAATGAAGCATTCCTCTTTTTTTATTTCATCTCGACTGGCAATAGGTTGCTGAGCCTATGCAGTGCTATGATTTATATCAAATGAGTGACCTCTAGGGCCGTAAGACTAGAATGGGTGACTAGTTCTCAATGGTAAGCTACTGGCACTTGACAAAGTGCATGAAGCAGAATGAATTTACTTCTCTTTTCCTCAATCATCAACAGGCTCTGCCCTGACCCCCATACTGACTCCTATAACAAGATCTCCTGTCTCTGACTGAAAAATTTACTGTCATGTCTACTTTTCATTGAGCTCAAGTGAGTACTTCTGTCACCTTCAGTGAACTGAGTCTGTAAAAGATTTAACTAAACACCAGTCACAGTTTAAAAACTAAGCAAGAACAACTCAAATAAAAAATACCACTTTTAAGCACTTCTGTTTCTTAAAAGTCCAGGAGTTGTGCCTTTTTATTATGGTTCTGCTTCTTCAAGTGTTTGTCATTAACCTGTTAAAAGGTACTGCTCCACAAAGAAATTAATGAAAGACTCACAATATAATGCAGGTAATCATGACATTAGTAAAATCTGTTAGGACTGGAACACTCCTCCTGGACACCAAGGCAGCCAAAGTTTAAATGCTCGTGAACTATGAAAGATTCAACAACATGGAATATTATACATGGAGATAGCACCTATAAATCACACAGTCATTTAAATTAATGATCAGAATTTCATACAGTGTACAGCATCACCATGCTCAAAACACCTATATAGTAATGATATTAACAATTTTTTTTACTATTCGAAGATATCTCATTTTAAAGCATTTTTTAATTTGTAAAACATTTTTCCTACATACTTTCAATAGTAACAGTTGACATAGAATATACAATACCTAGCTACATATAAAAGCATGAATGGTATATCTTAATAATTTTAACTAGTATTTTACTAGTATTTCAACTTTATAAACTAATAAAACCCAACACTGCAAAAACCCTATCAACAATAAAGCAATTAAAAGAATGACACTTGATGGTTTATTCCAACATCTCACTAAAGCCTTACACAAAATTTTCACTCCCTCTTTAATTTTCAATTCTTCTACCCTCCCTGCTTCACAGCTTCTGGCTATTGGCTTTTACAATCTGTCCCTAGGGAGCCAGGAGTTATTACCCCTGTCGATGGAAGAGAAAGGGATGTTATTCCCCTGTCACCCTCTCCGGCTCCAGCAGATTCCTAGCTCTGATCTATAGCCTTCATTGGAGAAAAGCGTCTGACATGCTGTTAGTTTTCAACCCTGTCAGATCCATCTACCCATGCTACTGGCATTACTTACTGGAGTCAGAGTCACAGGAGTCAGACCAAAAATTTGAGAAGAAAACACTATAGGTACTTCTTTTTGAGTAAATATAAGAGAGAAATGTCTACTGCAAAGCATGTAGGGTTTCAGGAGGCACTGTGTGCCATGTACACTGTGAATCTGAGCTTAGAAACAGCTAAAGTGGTATCTGAAATTATTTATCATTGCAATAGAAATATTGTATAAACAGGTAGGACCAGATAAACCCAAAGGATACAGAACAGTTAATGAGATGGACTTTAGCAAGTTTAACAATTCCTGTTTTAACAAACTACTGCTTAATTTTTTACTGCTCCCTTTTAATCTACATTCACATGACTGATACATAAAATGGGCAGGAGAGAGGCAGCATGAGAAGGCTATGACTTGCTTTACCTGTATGCTGCCTATCATCCCACTGTACTAGTCTACACATCAGCATTCTGCATGCATCATTTTACAGGACTTCAACAGTAAATTAACTTTTAATTGTAAACTATCTACAAGATTACTGTATAGACGGCTGCTTTATTCCTCTTGTGCTTCACACGCTCAGCAATATGAGGTGATCTCCCTGCCTCAACAGCTGCCCCAACAGTGGAGGGCTTGGCTCTGATCTCCACTACCTACTCAGGACAAGAAAGACATTGAGGTGCTGGAGCATGTCCAGAGAAAGGCAACAGAGCTGGAGAAGCCAACAGTGATTGGGACTGAGGTGGAGGTAACCAGAATAAGGAAATAAAAAGTCAGAGAAATGTGAAAAGTTTTCAGAGGAAATGTAGATGTCATTAACATGAAAATACAGGTCAAAGCTCCAAATGCAGAAAGCAGTCACAGAGAAAACACAGGAAGAAAGGATGTAACTTTGGAAGAATTATTGCAGAGAAAACTGAACATGAACAAGTAACAGTGAAAATCAAGGAAAATGTGTAAAGAACAACGGAAAAGCATTGACTGAATCCTGAAGACCAAGAATGAAAGTTGAAAAAGAGAGAGAATACTGCTTGTAAAAAAAACAACAGACCAAGCAGATTTTGCCTTGAGGTATCTGTTACTGACTTTATTCAAGGAAAAGGTGATTGTGGTGAAGAGAGAAAGAATCTGACTATTCGCCACACAAAAATTACCAAGAAAAAAACCAAAGTCAAGTACAGAAGAGGCTTGTTTATGTTTGAAAGGTGTAGGAAGGAAATAGGAAAAGTATCTGAAAGCATTCATGAGGTCAAGAGATTTAATTCTTTTGGAAAACGCTGAGTATACTTGAAAGACCAATGGCAATTCCCATCCATGAGTTTTACTCTTCTTGTAAATCCCCCGCTTACATAACACTGGAAATAACAAAATTTTCCAAAACAACAGTCTCCCTCTGAACACTATGTCTTCAGCCACTTCATGACAGGATACAAGGCAAACTCAAACTACAGTTTTGAAAAGATTGTAGAGGTCTTTATTTCTCCCATCTAGACAGTTTTCTTCCATCTGAGCTTAATTATCACCACCTCTAGGGTTTCCCTCCTCATTTTAGTTCTTAGTCATGAACTAAAATATCTTTCAGACATTCTATGTTATAAATACATCTCAACATTACATTTCAGGTCTAATTGATTAATCTCGACTACTCTAAACACCTAAAAAAATCACATTTCTCTTCTGCAGTCACATGGTGGAGTCTCCTCAAGAAGATGATCTTAACCAACACCAGCTGTGCCCAGCTGCCATTAACATTACAGCTCCAGCACACCCACACAATCTATAAAGAACTGACAATTTAAAGCTCCCTTTTACAAGAATATCAAGGTAATAAAATTCAAATCCCGTATTCTAAATGCATTTCTCATCAGCCTTTGTAAGACACAAAAAAACCATGTGATTACCGTTGGAATTAAAATTGGGCCTCTTCTTTAATCCAGCAATAACCACCATATGCTGCATTATTCTAGAAGCAACAAAGAATGAATGCATCTCAAGCTCAGCAACACATCATATTAACCCAAGTGTTTGTTTTCACATAATTTTGTTTCATTTAAATAATATACAAACAAAAAATGTCATTAACAGATGGCATTTTTTTTCTTGAAGGTATGCTTGCTGGGAACCTTACTTGTACCTCAGGAAGTACCAAATAAAACCATTTCTATTCTTTCCTTGTGCATCAAAGCAGAGAAGCTGGTAACAAAAACTCTCAGTTTCTTCTGTAAGCATCACAAGAGACACTGGTTTCAAATATATTCTTGCTCAGGACCACAGGAAGAGTTTCACCTTAATGTAGAACCACACACCACTGCAGAACCAGCTGAGTAATTATAACTCTGGTGGGTGGATGGCAGAGAGAAGTGAGAGAGATCAAAGGGGTCAAAAGGCAGAAAAAAATGGCTTAATATGTTATTTGATATTCAACAGAGTATGCAGTGAAACTCAGAACAGATCACTCACTAAGAAACTGAGAGAAGGAAGGAAAACCCTTTTTGGGGAAAGAAATCTCCTGAACACAACAGGGCTGGAATGTCTCCAAATGAAGCGTGGCAGGCAGTGCAAGAAATCCCCAGGACTGCCCCATCTGTTATAACTACCAATACACTTATGGTAAAGGTAAATTTTACTGGGGTGTGAATCACCCCTGCATCCTCTGTGCTTTCAGACAACTCCATCCTGAAACACCGCTCTGCAATCTCTAGACACAAAAACCCACTAGTGGTTTCACTGTATTTCAGCTCTTCAATAACTCTCAGAATAAGTTGGGTGATTTCACAAGATCTTTACAGGAAATGGGTCCTTTGTTCTTCTTGAGAAATACTGTTACCCTCAGATTACAAGGTTTCTGCAATATTACTCCATAAAAGCATAAAATCTGCTTGATAGCTACACTAATTACCATAAACCTCTGTCTTCTGTAGACAATATTACTTTGGAAATACTCTTTATATGTTTATATGCTTTGGTGGACAGATGGGAGAAGTTAATCTATTCCTTACAGTATGGTTATCATGAACAAATTATACAATGGCCTATCATTTTTATTACTTTTTGATCAAGCAAATAATATTTAGTACTTTACTTATATTTTCCCAGTAAGAAAAATATTAGTATAGGGTGAAGGTTAAATTCAACTTGTATGCCGACATGAAGAGATATTACTATTGTCTCATAAAGAAGATACATAATTAAGCCTGTGAACTGCATGATCAGTTCCATCGTTAGCAGAAGGGATTTCTGAAATCTATATTGATTTTTGCCTGTGAATCTGCATTAGCTTAATCCTCATATACAAGCACTATGAATCCACAGGGAATTGATTTTTTTTTTCTCTTTGCTTCACAAAAAATCTCACAGCTGAATTTTTTTCTGAAAATTGATGACAGACCTAGGTGTTTTCCAAAAGTATATGTGTAAAAAGTACAAGTTGTAGAGGACCTTTCTGCTGCAGAACTTGATTTGAATATATTGTCACTGCTTCCACAGTCCTTTGCACAGGCAAATCTTGCTTTGTTTATACTACTTCAAAGGAGATTCAAATCAGTTTCTTAGAAATTAGATTCATTCTTGAAAAATACTGGCAAACTCAAAATGGCAGTGAAAACTCTCTTTGACTAAAACAGGCACCACAAAGAATCATAATGCTGACTTCCTAACAGCAACCTTTGCACCACACTCAAGAATTTGAAATTGGTGTTCTAGAAGTCAGCATTTTGACTTGAAAAAAATTGTTTTGGACCCAAAGTTTTCAATTTTGCATCTGCATACCTATCTTGGTAAATGTACACTCATTTTCTATCTCCCCACTCCACTGTTGTTTTTTTTTTTCTTTTGGTTTGCTTTGATTTAGTTTTTAATAAACAGAAGCTGACCTGTAACTACAGGGAACCCAACACATCTGTGAGAAGGTTGACAAAGAAGGGAAGTCAGATCCTGTGATAGAAATTCATTTTACTGTTCCTTTAGGAATGTAACTCCAAGGGGCAGCATGTGTTATTAAAAACAAACTACTTGCGGTAAAAATCTATTTCTGGGGATTGTTTACTGAAATGAAATGTTTATTCACTAGGGCAGTATTTAAAACTCCACAGATAAGTGCAAACCGTTCCTGAAAAGATACAAGATGTAATAAAATGCAAAAGGGAAGTGGTGACAATATTAGCTTTGCACCAATTCATTTACAGTAATTTTAGATTTCATATATGTAAATTAAAGGATATTACCAATAATAGGCTGCTTACACAATGAAAGGAGGCTTGCTGTGTATGCTGTAGTATAATTTTCAACACTTTCAACTTACTTCCTCACAGAAGGTTCAAGATTGTTTTCAGGACTATTTTATAACTGAGCCTGAATAGAGCAAAGCATGACATTGAAAAATAGACTTAATTATGCCTACAAAAAAATTCTTGGCATAGGTCCACTTTGTATCAGCTTAAAATACCCTGTACAGTTCTACTGGCAGGATCATATGTTTACAAGCACTGGATTACAGGAGTAACCACACCTCCAGGCTAATTTAAAACAATTTCTGCTAAATGGAAACAGTAGGCCCTGGTTTCGCTAATTTGGAATGGGAGGAGGGGAGGAAAACAGCACAGGATACAAGTGGAGATGTTCCTATTTTAACTCCCAGTTCATCAGAATATCGCACAATAAAGGGCAAAAGATCCATTTTAATCTGAGGTGATGCAACAAGACTTAATTCGAGTAACAAAGCTTATTTTAGGTTGACAAAGTGCATAAAAATAGACCCTGATTTGTTAAGGAAAATCACCTCAGCACATACACTCCTCCCAAAGTATTCACAGCAACTCCTGCAAGTTATTAATTTGTCACAGGATATTTTCTCTCCCTAACTAGGTACATTCCAGCAGCAACAAAGTAATCTCAGAACAGCTGCAAACCCTGTTCCAAAATAAAAATGTACTTATACAACTCAATAGTTTATAGCACCTTTTAGATTTTTTATTAGAAATACTCATTTGGATGCATTTATACAGTATAGAGGTAAGGAGGAACAATTTTTAAAAATCAGGAAGAATTCATGAGTTTTACTCTCTCAAAATGAACATGGTCCAGGCAAATCTTCATCAGTATCCTGTTTTGAATTCAAGTCTGAATTCGCATCACTTGGCCCATAGACACACAATATTTCAAACCAACACAAACATAAGAAGCAGCACAGCCACCCAAGCACAGCTGTACCTGACTCCCAGCAGGCTGAGATGCTGAAACACTGCTGCTATCTACTACAGTGGGGCTGTTCTCAATGCTCAAATGACTCCAGACATCTCCACACCACTGACAGGGACACTAGAGCCTGAAAAGCACAAATTCCCAGTGTAATCATCTCCGTAGCTGAGGTGGCTATTCTTCCTTCCCTATTTTGCCCTGAAATACAGGACACTCTACCACAGGCACAGTATATAGACAGTAAGTTTTCATAGCCATATTCTGATCAGAAGATACAAATTGTAAACCATTGAGTAGTTAGTCCTACTGTGAAAGTCTAAAATAAAGATTTCCCTTTGTCTACTGAGTCTTTTTTTCCTCTGTCTCACTTTTTTTTTTTTTAATAACCCCTATTGACCATTGCACTACTGACTAATATTTTCTGCATCAGAAGGAAAAATGCTGAGGATGTTTGTCAGCCATACTGTCATGAAAGTGAAAAGCAGATATGTAAGGGAAGAAAGATTATCACATTAGACATAGAAAAGGAAAGATTAACCTATGAGAGCTGTAGAAGCAGAAGGATGAGCAAAAAGTGGGGGACTCAATGGCTCCAGGGGATTGGTAATGGGTTAGACTGCCTTTCCCCTCTAGATCACTGGCTCGCATCCAGCCCACATCAGTAGTGACTGAGTGTCATTACCACCTGATGGATTTTTGGTGACCTCTGCAAAAATGAATTGATGGTTTCAGTCCAGCTGAATAAATGTCCCCATCATAGCAGGTACACCACTGTCTCAGCAGAAGGAAGGGAGCAAACATGGACCAGCAAATGTACCTCTATTCCTACAAACCTGTGTGCTACACAAGCAAGTCCACTTACAAGAAACGCCACAGACGTATTTAATACTTTCATAGCTAGAGGATTGTGCTTCTTTTTTGAAGCCTTAGTGTTCACCATCCCTAAGTGTTCCCCATGCATTTGTCCTGGAATCTCACAGGCAAAAGGCTGCTCACAACCAAGTCAGTGCAGTACAAATGACAGTCTCTTAAGGGACAATCTCAAATTGAGATTATATTACATGTAATAGAATTGTTGCTAAAGTGCCTCCCATATGAATTCACACTAAGATAATTCAGCTTTAAACATGCCTCTTAAAGAGTTCTGCTTAAAGGCTGTGTAAGAATAACTTGCCCAAACTCAGAATTAAAATCATGTTTTCTCTGCAATCGGAAAAGACAACCCAAGTGAACAGTCTATGTTTCGAGATGCACACATTGTGTCAGAGCATTGCATGTGCATGCAGAATGAAGAGATTATTTAGATAATGTGGCTGGAATGACTGGAAAACACCTAAAATTACCTGGTCCCTTCAGGTGAGAGTTTAGAGGGCTCCTCCTCTCAAGCAAGCAGGAACCCAAATGGTTCCCAGCATGATATTTGGAATGCTGTAACCTGCTCCATGCTTCTTTCTTCAGGGGAGCTGCCAGAGGGTCCAGGGAGAAAGCTCAGTCCCTGAGGAACCCAAAGCACAAGATCCAGTGGCACCTTTTTCCCCAATCATAACACCAGGTGAACTCAGCGCTGGTATGGGGGTGCAGGTCCAATGAGAGCAGTGTCACATCCATCTGTACTTGAAGAGCAAGGCCCACAGGGGAACTGGAGCTGTCACCTCTGTGTGCCACCCTGCCAACACCTCAACTGCTCTGCTCTCAAGGGACCCTCTCAGCAGCACACTGCTTTCACATAGGCAACCAGATTACAGTTTACAATGATGTCACAAGAATGGCAGTGTATTCCAATCACTCCAAATTCTCTAACATTTACAAAATTATCTAAATTGGAAAAAAAAACCCAAAATGAAATTATATAAATTCATTATATTAAATTAAACAAATCCTAATCAAAAGAGGTTATTGTCCAGCTTGGTAAAGTTACAGGAAGAGACTGAAGGAAACTCAGTGATAAAGGACAGCTGATATGGCAAGCAGAATGTCAAATAAAGCACTTTTTTCAGAAACAGACCTACATTTACCTTGCTGTAGCACTATACACATCTCCTTAAAAAAAGCCTGAGGTAATATTTAACAGATGTTACAATAGAACAAGGGACACTGATGGTTACCCTTGCATTTCACATTTTCTCTTTAACAATGGAAAAACTATTTGTAGTTGATTTATTCTACAAGATAAAGGTGTAGAATTTGTGGGGGAAAGGACTTTTTTACTATGACAACACAAGTTTTCCACATGTCAGGTCCTTCTTTCATGGGTGGCTTTCAGTGAGCCAGAGTAGAATGGGACTGTGCCATCAAAACAGAGCACTGTTATGCAGAACTGCATTTCACTAGAAGAAAAATGTCAGAAGTTGCCTTCCCCCCCCCCAAAAAAAAAAAAATAAAAAGAAAAGAAAAGGAAAAAAAGCACGTGGTTTTAATTTGAACTCAGCATTTTTAGTTAGGTGTCATTAGGATTCTCTTTCCTGACCACTCAACAGAAAGAACCCGAAAGTTAAACATGTTGTTCTCTCAATGGCCCCTATTCTTTCATAAACAAAAATACAAAACCAGAGTTGAGAATAAGGATTTCTGATCTACTGAAAAAGAAAAGCTCCCATCGCTCATCGTGAGAGTAAAGGGCTTGACACTTCATTTTCTGTCATTTATTCAAATGTT
>VZRZ01007881.1:95640-112230 GCA_013398175.1 Climacteris rufus | reverse complement strand
GGGGGGGGGAAGTGTAGTTTGGGGTATTTTTTTGTCCTTACACCATTACCTGATACTGTCAGGAAAGATGGAGAGGAAGGAGTGATTGACTTTCCACTGATCTGAATAAATTGAACAGCTATAATTGAGAGGGTTGATAAAGCAGTAGGATTATATCACAACGTGTATGCTCAGGCACAGTCACTGCAAAATCTCCATGAAAAGCCTTCACTTCACATTTTCTTCAAAAGCAATTATTTCATTCTAAGCTTCTATCAACATTTTTTCTTTTAAATCTGTACTTGGTTCTTCCCATTTCTTTTTCCCAAGATGAGAAGCAGTTTTAAGTGTCAGGACTTTTCAGATGTTGATGCTTTGCTTCTTTAAAGGAGAAAGGAGAGAGAAATATATCCCTGTTTTAATAAGTCTAGACAAACATTCTCATACAAGGAAGAAATGCTGTCTTAAGAAGATTTTTCCTTCAATACCACAGAACTAAACAGAAAATACCAACATGGAAAAACCTTAAACTGTATACTTCTGTGCTGACTGTTTATATGCAGCAAAGAGAAAATCACTAGCACATGTCTTAACTGTTGCAAATTAAAGCTCAACTTTGTCACCCTTACTAAACCAAAGACCAATTATTCCTGCAAATTAGTACAATGGTACTATTCATTCAGGTATATACTGTTCCATGTAAGGACTGCAGAATCAGGACTTGCAAGAAAGCAACACATTTTGAATTGCCTAGCTGATCTCCATTTTCAAAGAGAAAATGAAGATCAGTCACTCAACCTGAGAGTTGGAGTCATTATTTGAAATCTGAATACACATACAGAGACTGTATGTGCAACTGTAAATTTTAAAATAGCTTCCTACCAGAAAAAGAATATCCATAATTATATATAAACATATATTATATATAAAATAATATATTTGAACGTTCTATCTGATTTCCTTATTTAAAACACAAGCATCTAATAAATTTTTAAGTGATATACCTTCAGACACAGCAAAATAAGCAATTCTCCTGGGGTCTATAAGCAGCTAAGTAGCCTGACTCAATTGTCTTGTCATACCTTATACTCTCCTCAACTCCTTTGTTCTGGTATCCTCAAAGCTTTATTAAAGTAGAGTTCAGTCATTTGCTCACTGCAATTCCAACAAACTGAGCCAAATGAACCATGTTCAGCCATCTGGAACCCCTTCCTCCAGAGTTTGCTCCCTTTGGGCTGCAGAATCAGTCTATTACCCCTGCATGACACGATCCAGAAACTTGTACCACTACAGGAGCTCAATTACAATTCCCAGTCCGGGTACTGCTGTCAGGGATTCTGCAATGCAACAGACACCGCATTTGTACCTCACGTTACTGCAAAGCTATTAAAGCCTTTGCACTTGGAATTCATGGACAACATTACAGGGGCTATGGACCACAGGAGAAGCCTGCACTGCCTCAACAGGGCTTAAAGGTAGCCAAGAGCACAGAGAAGCATCCTTGGCTCTACAATCAGATGAAAGCAAACAGGCACTGCTACTCTACTAGCTTCCTTATAGCCAGTTACTGCAGCAGGGACACACAGCACCCAACTGGTCAATGCAATCCCTCCTGGCAGAACTGAGAAAAGGACAGATTACTCAGAATAAAAGGAAGAGGGGAGGAAAAAAGGATCTTCTGCTGTTAGCCTGTCCCCTGCTTTTCCTCAAAGCACTCAAGGGATTTTTAGCGCTGGCAATTCAATACCTCTTAACTATCTCTGACACTTGATTCAGAGGAAGACGCATGGCCCTCATGGCTCTTCTACTTGTCAGCCAGCACTCTAAGTCCACTCAACAGGGGAAAAAGGATGCTCCCAGACTGAGAAGCTGATCTCCTGGAAAGAGGGCACTGACTGCACTGCACTGTCCTCTATCTGAAAGAGTCTCTTTTGCATGAAAGCACTGCTTTCATCCCAAGGACTATTGTTTCCTCCTGCAGGTTTCATTGCACCTTCACCTATGAAATAAATGGCAAAATTGGATTCTACAAGTCCCTTAAAGTATTTCGTACTACATTGTGATTATTTCATTTACCTCCAAGCCAATCCAAGAAGAATCAAGAAACTTGAGTAATATAAATTCTATGTTCAATGAGGGAAATGCACAAGGAAGAGTTTTGGAGCAGAATCTTACCATTCTAAATTAAGAACCCACTAAAGGCTGCAGAGAAGCTTTATTTAACTGAGGTCTACAGAATTTGATATGCATTGATCATTAAATGGAAAAAAATTCAGGCACGTGACACTTCAGGCACTGAAATGGACATTGGCTTTCTCTCAGCAACAATCATCCAGCAACCACCATCTCTAGGCCAATTCCCAAAGCAGGCACCAGCAGAACAGCTCCCACTCATCCCACCTTTCCTCTAAAACCTCTGAACTCCAAATAAGAACAAATGAAAGGCTAAATTACATTGTACCACACACCCCAAAACAAGCCAAGGATATGGTACCTGCAGCAGCACAATGCCCATGGCAGAATGTTTGCTGAGAGTCCAAAACAAACCTAAGCAACAAAATATTTGAGATTGAACTAATGCTACCAAGATATAGTGCTGATTTTCAGAGAAAAAAAATAATACAGAACTGTGTGTCAGAAACAACAACAAAAAAAAAAACATTTACAACTTTCACAGATAGAAAAAAAAGGGAGAATGCTGCATCCAGCTGCCCTGCACAGAAATAGCTGGAACAAGTCTAGCAACACTTGACTGCATTTCTTCTGAATACACAGAATATCTGAATATCACACTGGTCAAGCCTTATCTTCTTATGAAAGCACTATACTATCACAAAGCAGTATTTGAAGGGCACTGCAGTTCTGTATAAAAACACATTCACATGAAGAACTGCTCTTTGTTACGAGCACAGACCACTGTGCACGTGATCTTGTGTGTTATTTGTTCAAATCGTAAATGTCCAGAGTTTCTTTGCAACTCAAGGTGCACATTTGGGATTTCTTTGTTTTGGTTTGTTTTCAAATTTAGTCCTCTCCCTCTATCGTATATTAGAGAAATAAGCTGGTTTATTGAACATGGATCTTGCAGTCAGAAACTCCAGGGCCAAACATCCTTTGTGATGCCACAGAAGTCCTCAAAGACTCTGTACTTCAGGTGCCCTTCTAGAAGGAGGACTGTAAATAAACCCTTGCATGATTGATAGTGCTCACATATTATGGGGTTGCCATATGAGGCAGAAAGAAAAATAACATTCAAAGAGAAGATTACATGTTCCTAATGTTCTTTTCAGCAGCTGAGATAATGCAAAGTAACACACAGAGGCATAATTACTCAAAAAAAAAAAAAAGTCATATGAAAAACACAAACAAGACAAAAAAATCTTGCTGGCATACATCATAAGGCTTCATAAAATTAATACTTTGGCCTGATTTTTTAATTTATCCAATAAAAGTCCCATTCAGAATTGGGGAGATACAAGTCCCAGGTAAACAGATGTGGCAGGGAAAACACTATTCCTGCTGCATTTGTATCTTACTCAGCTCCCCTGGCTGCTAACTAGTGGCACGAAGGAGCAGTTCCACCAGAGGCTTGACCATAGTGGCAGTGACAAAACCACACAATATCCCAGCTCTTTAATCACTGAAAAATCCACCCCACTCCTTTTTGATTTCTCCTCTGCATGATGCCACCATTTCTGGGTTCTCTTGGCAAGCACCATCAGATCCATAAACTAACTTTGCAGAGTAGTGAATTGCTGTTGCTGTTTCCAGGTTAACATGGGCAGAAACTAACTGAGTCTTCAAAAACATCATAAACTTTGTTTTAGAGCTGACACACAATTGCTACATAGTGCACCACAGGAACACAGAGCTGTACTAGCAGATCCAGCGCTGGTCAGATAGATGGGGTTTGTCATCATCTAAACACTACCTCTAACAGAAGGGGGTGGGGAGAAGAGGAGGAAGGAAGAGTGCAAGAAGATGAAAGGGCAAAAAAAGAACTACTAGAAACACCTCAGACTATAGTATTTCTTGTACAGATCTGACCTGTGTTATGTACAGCAGTGTAACCTTGGGGAGGGGAAAAAACTCAGTAAATAACTTAGAGTACTTTATAAGTGAACAACACTGTCATCTGGGGTACTCAGCTTCATTCATCATTATGGTCTCCCGTCTCTCTCCCCAAGTCAATTGGGACTTGAACTGCAGTGAAGAACAGCTCATTCATCCACAGGGGAAAGCAGCAAGCTTCCCATTGCTAAGGAGTTTCCTGTGACTCTCAATGCCCAAGTATATTACCATTTTCTTGTGACTGATAAAATAGGAGGCATTTTTAAGCCCCTTTAACATTTGTTCATATTAGAACTGCAATGGAAGAGTGGTACAGGCTGCTAACAGACCTCTACCAGCATAAGGATGCACCTTCTATTTGCAAGGTTACCTCCAAAATAAGCTCTGGAGCCTGACAGAATGAAATTACACACACAATCAGGTACACTTCACCTATCACAGATCACCAATGAAAAGGTTAAAACCAGTTGGTGAAGCCCTTGAAGGGAATAACATCAAGTCCCCTTCCTTCAAAAACACCATGCAGGCAACATCAAGAAACACTGAATGGAGAACCACTTGGCAGAAGCAGAAAGAAGGAAAAAATGTGCAGACTTTAAGCAGTAGCATTGACTTTAACTCAACATGGCAAAAAAAAAAAAANGAATTAAATTAAACAAAAAAAGGAAAAAAAAAAAAAAAAAAAAGAAAGAAAGAAGAAATAAACATATATCCTCAAAAAGAAGAAAACCTCAGTACAACACAAACAAGCTGTATTTCAGATTATTTCACTGTGATCATAAAAGTGATATGCAGCAGTAATAGCTGCTAAAAAGGTTGTTCTCCAAAGCAATCTGGCCTGGTCAAAATGCAGAACATTTCTTTAGCACATCCTACTCATAAAGATAATTACCAGAATAACTGAAGACAAACCATCACTGCAAAATCTTTCAGTTTTCATCCCTGGGAAGTTATTAATCAAAATCTTCAGTGAATAGCAGACGGCCAGCAAAGGACTGTGCGGAGTCTGCTCCGGCCCTGGCTGACAGGAGCAGCAGCTCACAGCCTGCAGAGTGTGCCAGGGCTTCATGCAGCTGCCTGAGACTTGTGTCACCCACTGCCACTCCCTGCCCTGGGTAAGAGAATATTTGGGTTCACACAATCCGACTTTTCCTCAGTCACTGCCATTTCATGCATAGAGCCCACACGACACTCAAAATCATTAGCGTAACTTTCTGTGTCTTTATTTGCACAAAGCAGGCAGCAAAGCACAGCTCCAGTAACAAACTTCTGCCATGAACGACGTCTGTGTTAACAACGACGCGGCCTCCGTTTCCCCAGGTTCCCCCGTGTCCCCGGCCCAGAGGCCGCGCACGGACCGTGCGGGTGGTGCTGCCACCGCCTGGCCACACCGAGCAGCGCGGGGGGAGCGGCTGTGCCGCCGGCTCGGCTTAACGCGGGAGCCCTGACATCCTGACCCCAGTGCCACAGCGACAGGCACCGCTGCTGGCACGCCGTTATGGGACCTGTGCATAGTATGTCATTAAAAATTACAAAAATCCTTTGTTTGTACTGTTTCCCGAATTAGTCCAATTTGTGCAACTTAAATCTTTTGAGGAATTTTGAACAAAGGTTATAAAGAATTGAGCTGTAAGTTCAAGAGCAAGCAATTAGTAGTAAATTTAACTACTATATATTTTGTAAAAAAGAATAAGAATCATCACAGATAGGGTGGGAATGGAAAGAAAAGAAAGGCTCATCAATTGCTAAAAGCCTGTACTGCATAGTAAAATTGGGAGTTTACAGAGAAATAAAATATACTAACTGGTGAGTAAATTATATGACTCTTACACTACGTTTTTATATATATTTCATATTTTGTTCACCACTTCTAAGCTGCACTCTTCTGTATATCTGTTTAGAACGGTAAGCAGGTGACAAGCTAAAATTTTGTGCCAGTGTGCAGCGAATCTGAGCTTACGGGAAAGGCTTTGCACATCACCAGTCAAAACACTCTTCAGCCAAGTAATCCCTGTCAGAGCCCACTCCATGATTCATGAATAACTTCTTTTTCAAGTGTCGATTTGCAGGCAACTTAGTGCCCGAAAAGGCAAGAATTTGGTGTCTTTTCAGAAAGGATATGATGGGCTAATCGACAGCTTCCCTGTATATACAGCTAACGGGTCCATACTCAAAAATTTACATCTACCAATACTTCAGTCAGTCTCAAGCTTTCTTCCAAGACTAAGCAAAATAGTGACAGACAGCTGTCTTCCACAAGTCTGCTTAGACTAAACTGACACTTATTTCAAAATCACTCAGAATTGTCCATGTAAGTAATATGCAGCATTATGAGTGACCTAGATCTGTGAGGCAGTGTATGTTCTACAATCACCTCTTGTGCTACCCTATTCCTCCTTTCTTGCTCCTTCTGAGACCTCCCTTCCACCTTTTGCTTCCTATCAAGTTTTACACGTTACTTTTTACACCTTCATTTTTATCACAATTATTCAGGTCAATTATGGAGAATCTGGAGCCTCAGCTTAAATCATTATAAATTTTAATACAAAGCAAATTACAAGACATATGGTTAAGCAGCTTTTTAAATGAGTCAGAGGTTTTAAGAAACACATAACACATCAAGTAGGCATAAGACCCCAAATTTCCTGTTGAAAGATAAACTCTTCTCTATCATGTTTCAACGTTCTCAGCCTCTATTTAATTCACTGAAGTAAAGGTTTCCACAAATCTGAGTTTAAAGTAACAAATTTCTGATCATCACTGTAACAATAGCTTTCAGCACTGATACATATTGACTCATAAAAACCATTTAGAATTAGTCCATTTGTAATTCCACATGGTTCATCTCATGGAGTTAGCAATGTAATGACTAAAAAACTGTCTGGCTTAGATAGACAAGGAGTGCAAATCCAAAAGAACTGCTGGCAAATCATGGGCAGATAGACACCACTTTCTCTTGCCCATTTTCTGTGCAACTCTTATCACTGTAATTTGGGGTAGCAATGTTTTGAGTAGGATAAAGCAGACACATGGAGAAGTGAAACAGCAAAGGAATAGTTATAGACAAAACCATGTGCTTCATGACTGTGCTGTCCACTGTCTTACAGCTCACTTCCAACACGACAGGCTTCCGCAAAATCATGAGAAAACAGGAAAAACAGCACTATAAACTATATTTAAAAATATGAACGTAACTCTGAAAGGAAAAAAGTATTCCAGCCACAAGAAACACTACTGATGCACAAGCTGGGCAAAGGAGCGAGGCATTTTCCTTTGGCCTAAATGAATCCACAACATAGTCGTGTACTATCGCAGCTGACAACCCACGCCACACAACCCATGGAAACAGAATCTCACTGTGCCAGGATGAGCTTGCTCTCTCCAGGAGCTACTCACAACCAAAAAAGGGGCACATGGTACCTCCAGCAGGACACTCCTCCTCAGTGTTTGCAGGTGACTGACACTCCCTGCTCTCCATCCCTGCCCCACGCTGGCCCTTGGCATTAAAATGATCCTGAGGTGCCGAGACCTCGGAACAGCAAAGGCAAAGATGCTGCTCCTGGGGACAGGGCTCCTGGCTTACAGTCCCAGAAACCGACAGCCATGGGGATTAACCTCATCCAAAGAGGAAGATAACAGTTTCCACCAAAGATCTCAGCAACAAAGCACCTCAATCATCTGCAGAGCCAGAGGATAATCCAGTTATGTTGCTTTCACACCATGTGAAAGGGCAAAACTACAAACAGGGTCATAACACAGTAAAATGCATTTGACCTTTAGTACAGTCCAACGCAGAGCAGGTGGATTCTCCTGAAAGCTTTTCTCCTCTACATTTCAAACAACTTGAGGTACAGTTTGAAGATGGGCAGCTCTCCTTTGTTACAGGTTTAAATTACTTTACTAAATTTTGGAGTTATATCGTGCTCCAAGGAAAATAAAGCTTTGCTAAAACCACATCATTACAGTCCTCTTAGAGGCACTGCATAAGACAGATTCTGTATAAATTTTCATTATTTTATATTAATACTTTTGTTTATGAATTACCATTTAAAAAATCTTCTATTTCCTTAGAGAATACCCTAATTTGCTGAGACTGATATCTTTGCAGAAATATTGTGACTTTATCCAGAAAAGGTATTTTATTACTATGGCTCAAAAAATAAACATCTGCCATGAAAAAAAACCCACATCATTAACTTGAAAGTTTTTCTTTTTTAAATCAAAATTAAGAAATGTGCATTTGTATTAGACTAACAATTGAGCACTTAGAAGAACAGAAGAGACAAATGAGACTAAAGAGGCATTTTCAAAAAAAGTAATTAAATAAAAATTAACAAGGTGAAATAGTTAACGATGTTAACCCTAGATTGAAAAGTTTAAATTGTTTTCTATTTTTGATACATACAAATGAAGACAGAGAGACTATGTTCACTGTTTTAATATATCTTCCCTTCCATTTCCCACACTATGCAGCTATAGTACAAAGCAGATTTTGGTGTTCGGGATTTTCCCACTCCCTCTTTAAAGGTTTCTTTTTTTGGTTTGTTTTTTTTCTTCTTCAGAAAAGACTGAAAACAAGTTGGCTAAATTCTAGCATTCACAGTCATGTCATCATTGCTCCCCACAAACTCTTCACTTGATTTGATTACTCACTGTAACTAAAAGTATTATTTTCTAATCATATGAAGTTTACAATAAGCACAGAAGAGGCAATCTGATAATTTTTATTTATACTGTTGCTTTAGACCTTAAGTATTTCAAAAAGAGAGGAGAAAATATGGCAAAACCTGCCTTCTTGTCTGCAGTATTTACATGCTTTACATAGTTTAAAAATATGTGGCTTATTAATGACTGATTTTTCAACCTCTCCATAAGCTTTTTATTAACATGACAGTCCTTTACTTGCAAGTGTCAAGCAATTTCATACTGTGCATGTATCCTTTATGATGTTTAATATAGAAGATAGTACAGTATTTATATCCCTCACAATAAGAGAATGGATTGTTTTAAGGTTATACAGCCCCGTTGTGATAAAGAAAGAAGGAACCTTACAAAATGATAAATATTTTCATTAAAAAACTTTAAAACTAAAAGTTCAAAGATATGTTCTCCTCTCTTATATCTTGTCAAAACATGACTTAGGACCCAAAACTAATCTACTTTCAATTTTATTCCATATTTCAGTGCTGTCATAGTACTGAGCAGAGAGTATTGGAATACGATCATTTTTTATTTTGTTGATGTTACCGACAGCTTTATTTCACAAAGCAATCTTATACTATGTCTACCACTGGCAGGTCACAAAGGTCAAATAGTCTATCCTTACAGGTAGAGAGCTTATTAAATGGCACGTCTATTAAACCCAATGGACAACATAAAGAAACATTTCAGCAAAATACTTCTAATAGTGTTCAGTAAAGACACAGTCAAAAAGGTATTAAATAATTTCAACCTAGACCAATAAGAATTTTTTTATAAGCATCTTCAAAATAATGCTTCATAGAAAGCATTTTGAACAGACAGTAGGAGAAAGACCTGCAGGGAGATTAACTTTGTACAAAATTTACTTTGTATTATGCATTTACAACTGCACGCTCATAGCACATTTAGTGCTAGGTGGCTTACCAAAGATTAGTTTATGCTTTCCGGGACTGTTATTTAATTAAACATTCAGTTTTAAATTATAATGAAATTTATATGATACATACTTCAGCAATATTTGTACTTATGCTTTACATACTATCCTGGATGACTGTAGAATAATTCTTCAGAAGCAATATATTTTAGCTATTTATTTTCAAATGATGTAATTAATCACATAATAGTTTGGGGGAAAATCCAATTACATAAATCAGAAAAAGGCACTCGAACAACATCTCCATATAGTGTCTCATAAAGTCCACATAATTCTTTTTAACTAAGAGGGTGTACACTTTGCAATACCAGAATATTTATAGACACATAATTGTGATTTTATCTCTCTCTCTCTGGCATCCTTTCATTATTTCACTATTTGCCAGTTATCTATCATATGTTGGATCTTGCTATTTCAATATTTGTATTTGCATGACTGCATTTACAAAAGAATAACAAAACAAAGACATCTTTGGATTGGAAAACCTATACATCCAGATGTTCATCTTCAGACTTAACCCCTGCAGCTCAACCAAGGAAAGCATTCTAACTGCTTTTCTAAATCATATATACTTATTTCTGCATAGGTAAAATGCTGAATACTGGTATGCAGAGTCTTTGGACTCTCTCACACAGTTTATTAGATACAGTATTTGGTTCTCCTGTTATCAGAAGATTCATCTACTCAGATAATTAATAAGATACAGAAACATAAACCACGAGTTGTTAAAGTTTACAATTACCTTCCCTCACAGCTCCATTCTAAATGCACTGTCCTTGCTTTAACACATAGTAAATCATCTACCTAAATGTATTTGCACCCAATCATTTTTTAAAGTCACAATCTTTGTAGTGTCAACTTGTCAAGGGTCAAAGGGAAGAACAGGCAAGATTCCCAAATCAATCTGCTTGTAGAAACTGTCTCATTTCATTTCAAATTACCTGCTGTGGCTGAAGCAGGCTATGGACAAACTGCCTTCCTCCATAAACCATGACAGCACAGGTCGAACTTATGTGATCATTCATAAGGGGCAAGTCATGCTGGGTCTGTCATTAACTACTTTTAAACTGCTGTGCAGGGTTAAGTGATCTTGCAGGGCAGCAGCAGATATAAATACTATTTGGACAGTTTAATGTCAGGCAACAACTCCTCTGGGATTAAAACCGTGTAACCCAATAGTGGTGCTATCGATATAAGGATTAAGGTACTTTGGGACTGTTTCTTGCACTCACAACTTTTCATATGTTTTGCTCCTAAATTATTGTATATTATTAAGATATCAGATGCAGAAAATAACACTCCTTAAGAGTCTCCCTAGAATACCAACAGCAAGAGTCACCATCACCATCTTCTGTGGAGGCATTCCCAGTTGGTTTAGTTTTGTCCATGTGTGACTGCCCAGTCCAGGAGAGGTTGCTGCTAATCTAAGAATGTAAATACACTGCAGCACTAAAAATATATTGGGCTGCATGACTCACAGGCAAGGAAAACCGTTCAGAACTGAGTCTCCTCAAAGTCAGTCTGGGGAGGCACTACGGAAGTCCGTATTAAGCAAGGTACTTTCAAACATGGGAGTGGATCTATTAACTGAACCTGCTACATAGCTGACAGGAATAGAAAAAGATCACTGCATGGCTTAATAAACTATAGAAGTGGTTACTGCATAACAACCTATTTTGTGCTTCAGTCATTTTTTCCTCTGGTCACCCCTACACTGATACATTGATATAAGTGAAGAAGATACTACTTAATAATGAAAAAAAGCTATCATCTTTTCCAAAGTCTGTGGACAAGAAAAGTCAGAGGAGATCTGTTAGACTAGTGAATTAAGCTGGCCTCAGTATCTTGAAGGAGTACATAATTTTCCTGATTCTTTCTTCATCATCACATCCTTATTTAATGATTAAAGACATAGGTCACAGTATCCTTAATGCATTTGTCTTCAGTCATTAAGCAAATGGGTATTTTAACAAGAATATGCAGAAAGAGACCAGTACTCCAGTTTGCTGAAGCAGACAAACTCTTACTCATCCTAAGATTCACTACTCACTAGTATGATGTATATGCAAAATCATACCTGAAACAGCACGCAAACACAACAGGGCTGATTTATCAATGTCTCCTAAAGCACAACTGCCAGTGGCACTAAGAAAGAAAGGAGTAAACCTTAATCTAACAAAATACCAAATTTCAGAGCCAGCATAATTTAATGCAAGAGCACATATGCTTTTGAAAAACAAAGTATCAATACGACTCAGAACGGAGTGTCACTTTCTGAGGCACACAGTATGACAGTGCCTTTTGGAGGCCAGCTCTCCAGTAGGAAAGGTGAGGTGCAATGGTTCTGTTTCAGGCACTGCAGATCATCTCTGCCCTTACAGTGAACTTTGCCTACTGATCACTTGGTGCTGTTACATAGCACAATGTTTCTCACCAGCATTTTTGAAAGGACAGCAACATATACCCACACCCACCCCCCCCTTTCCTTGGCACCGCTGGCTCTTGGGCCCCAGCTCCAGATTTCCCACTAAAACCTCTTGACTGTCTGCTGAACAAGAGCCAAAAGAATGTCATCCACACAGGAGGATGGGATTAAACAGCAAAGCACACTTTCTTTGCTCCTGTACATATGCCTCCACATACCCACAGTATATTCAGAAGCTATTCTACATGCCCACAAGTGTGGTAGGCACAGATCTCCTGGCTCCAGTTAAAATCCACAATGATTCAAACAGAGAGGAGACCTCGTCCACAAGAATACAGTTTCCATCCCCAACCCTAGCACTGCTGTCCACTCATTTGCTGCAGGTAGGCTCCAATGCAGCATTCAAAATCAGGTCAGACATACTGATATATTGGCTTAAAATTCTATTGCTTTGCACCCTCTGCATTTGTTCTACCAGCCAGCTCCCCACCTTCGCTCTCATTTTTAAGATACACTCCCAGAAAGCTCACTTCAGTTTCCTTTACTTCCTCCTCATGCCTTGCCCACAGAGCATCCCTGTTTCAGCTCAGATGCCCTGACAAGAGCCAGCACTGCTAGGGTTCAAAGCCCCAACACCAGCTGAGGCCTCAACAGGTAGGTGTGGAGGTGGAGTCCTTGACCGCTGCAGTTACTGCTGGACTCTCTCACATACAGCAAAGTTACTGTTTCCCAAAGTTTCTAACTTTTTAAATTCAGACAAAATCTCATAACAACAGTGAAAAGCGCACCAGTCCAAAGAAAATAAACATAGGAGTGTCCAAATGGGGAAACCTACCTGATTTCCACTAATTTTACACCTGAAAATAAATGCTTCCTGCTGAAATTTTTCAAGCAGCCAAGGAAAATTTCAGAGCAGTGACTTTAGTTTAACAGTTATCTGCAACTGATATGAAATGAGTGACATTGCTAACATACGTTGTCATACAAAATAGTGGACTTCTGGTTGTGGCATCATATTTTAGCCTTTTTTAGAGAACTTTTTTTTTTGTGTTTCTAAATCCACTAGCACATAATGAATACTGGTATGCAGTGAAATAATAATCCAAACTTATTCCTCTGATGGGGGTAATTTACATAATTCAAGAAATAAATCTAACTTTATATTGGATGGGAAAATGACACGTTGTTAAATTATATATGTATTACAGCAAAAGGAAAGGACAGAAAAACCCCTGAGAGACTGATCTCTGTGTTTGTGAATCACAAGTATCCACAGCAAAGGCAGAACAGATAACATGTTTCCAAATGCTTTGTCTACCTCATATCTGATAATCCAAAAGGGAGAAAAATCACTGTAAAGGATGATTCTTGAATACTACTCTGAACAATATTTAATGTTAAAAAATAAAATTATGTCAACACTTGTAAGCATAAAGAATGTGTTCAGGACTCCAACATGGCTTCACACAAAATGTTTCTAGGTCACTTCTATTTTCTGCTCTAGAACCTTTAGAAAATCTCCCAAATATACACACATTATATCTCTTCTTCAGTGATCCTCATGACAGCAGCCACCATTCTTTTGGCTATAAAAGTGAAGCAGTTCTTGCTTCAAATAATTTTAATCAATAAATACTTAGAGAATCACCTGCTCAGAAGCTGCAAAGGATCTACTGCCTTCCGTTTCCAGTTATACTTTCAACAACAGTAGTAGAAGTAAAATACATAATATGTGTTAAGTACTACAATTAGTAAAGGGAAGATAGCTCCTCAATTCAGTAGTCAAACAAACCAACCAGACAAACAGGTCACTCAATTACCACTTTTTCCATCTGTCCAAGATTAGTAATAAAACTTCATAGTAAACACATTATTTGACTTACAGTCTTTTAAAATAAATCCTTTCAGTGCTATTACTTACACCTTTTAAATTAACAGTACAACAGTCTCTAAAGCTAAGTGAAATTTGCAAATTCCACCAGATCGGAAAAAAACCCCCAAACCTTCATGTAACCAGCAGCAGTTTTGACTCAAAGGATTTCAGGAGTTTTCATGCATGGAAATACATATTCAATATTGAACACCTTAGCAGGATGCATTATTTTGTAAGTGATAATACATTTATTTTAAATTACTACTAACTCTACAGAACTTAGTAGAAATTATAAGCCAATTAGTACAGGAACAAAATTATTTTTAACCTGTGGCACACAACTTAAATGTATTATACAGCTATGCCACCAGTGTAAAATTTTTAGAAGGCCAAAATAATAAATAGCTGGTCCAAATCTTCAAGTCAAAAAGAGCAAAGGAAACAAAAACAAAAATGAAAGGAAAAGTAGAGAAAGGTTGCTTGCTTGAAGACTGTATTTCTCAGAGAAAGAAAAGAAAAATTATCTTTGAACCATTTGTGAGTTATATCTGTAAC
The DNA here is from genome assembly GCA_013398175.1 of Climacteris rufus. Lineage (NCBI taxonomy): Eukaryota > Metazoa > Chordata > Aves > Passeriformes > Climacteridae > Climacteris > Climacteris rufus. The sequence continues at coordinate 97,692 of VZRZ01007881.1, read as the reverse complement.
TACTTGAAACAAGCTCAAATGCCATTAAGAAAGACAAAAAAAATAAACACAAAGACAAATCCTGGGTTACTTCCTACCTATCTGCAACAGCTCATTTGTTGGAAAATTAATGAACAGCAGTACCACATGTCTTTTGCTATAGTTTCCTAACCTCAGTAGCCGAGGGAGGATAAGGACAATATAGGCTTATTGGGATTCTTCACTAAGCAGGATGAAAATCACACTTAAATGCACTCTGCTAAATGACCTTCCCCTTTTTCTTAATTTTTCTTCACATTTTCACATAGTGGTATGAAGAAAATAATTTACCAGGTTTGTTGCTCTTCTTCAACCACTGCAGTTCATTTGCAACTTCTTCATGACACTGCAGCACATTTCCTTCTCCCTCACCTAGGTCAGAAAATGGTAACATCTAGAGCTGTTCAGCTTTTCCCCAGCCACCTGAACAGAAATTTAGCATATTATGAACAAGTAACTGGTGTTTGGAACTAGATGATGTTTAAGGTCATTTCCAGCCCTAACCATTCTATGATTTTGTAATTATGAATTTTAAAAAATCAAACATTATCAGCAAAATTATTTTCAGTTAAGCAGGAAGAAAAACAGTAATAATTTCTACAAAATACATTATTAAGTGGAATTATTTAAATATTAAAACATCTGAGTCACCACAAACTCAATTCTAAAGCAGTATGTGAAAGTACTCATTTCTGCAATGAAATTCTCCCCTTGAACTGTAAGCCCTGGAATGAAAGCGTGACATCCAGAATCATCATGAGATGGAAAATAAACAAGTCTGTTATCATTGGGATACAATGATCAGTTTAACCTACGGATACCTCACAGCACTGCCTAGCTGGTGGAAATGACTGAAGCAATCAGATCAAAATGAAACAACAACAAAACAAAACAAACAAAACCAACAAACAACCAAAAAAACCCACACACAAAAACAAAACAAAACACAAACAACAGTAAAAAACCCAAAACAAAACAAACTCCAGGAATCCTTGACTTGATAACAGTATGCTCTAAGATAGACCAAAACCTGCAAAACTCAGAGTTTAAGACAGTACCCTGAAACAATAGGCTACAATTCCACTGAATAATAAATTATTACAGGAATTTTGTAGCTCCTGAGGGCTCATTCCTCACCAAGCCTTTTCTTTGAGGAGGAATGATTACAGGACACAACAAGTCTCCAACCTATCCATATGCAGATGTCAGCAAGCTATGTACCTTGTTAGTGAATGGGAACAAGTACAGTCACTCCGATAACACAGTATTCAATTACAATGAATATTTGAATTAAAAACAGATGGCATAAGCTTGATTGAGAAATCACATTTCTTGGCAGAAAAGTGCAGTATGAGGAATTGCCTAACATGAATTTTAGTAATAAAATATTATTCTTTTATAAGAATACTGAAAAAAAACTTCGTGGAAACTCCCAATTCACTCCAGGATGTCTCAGACAATATTCTATTTTACATACTGGGGGGGGAAAAAAAAAAAAGAAAAAAAAAGAAAATAAAAAGGGGGGAGCAGGGGAAACACACACACAGAAAAAGAACAAACCCAAACCAAAACGAAAACCAAACAAAAACCCACAACAAAAAAACAAAACAAAACAAACAACTATGACAGCTTTCCCATTTGATGGCAGGGAACACACATCTGTTGACTATTTTGTAAATCTGCCTTAAGATGTTCATTCAAACTGCAGGAGGCTGAATTTGATTACTTTCAAGGAACGAGCCAGGCTTTATACTCTCTCAGAAAAACCCTTGGAAAGAAGATGCAATGGAAATATGGTATTCAGAGCCCCCAAGGCAGCAGAGAGGAAGAGGAATAGGGACACAACTCTTCAGCTTGTCTTCATCCCTCAGCATGAAGGAGGGAAATTCACTCCCAGTACAAGAGCCCTGTTAGAAAAGCTGCTGTTCGGCGGGGAAAGCACGATCCCCGCAGCATTTCACAGCAGCCCCCGCGTTCCTGAGGGCGGAGCGCTGGGCTGCGGGAGCGCGGCCCGCAGAGCCCCCGGCCCGGCCG
>VZRZ01007881.1:74111-95618 GCA_013398175.1 Climacteris rufus | reverse complement strand
GGGAGCTGAGCGCGGGCTGAGGCCCGGCCGGCAGCCGGCCCTGCCTGGCGGGGCAATGCGGGGACGGAACGGCTTCCAAGCCAGGGCAGAGCCCCGGTCCCCCGCGATGAAGGGCGGGCCTCACACCCCGTCCCACCTTAGCCCCCTCGGGCTACGCACAGTGACACCGCGCTTTAAACAAACTTTAGAAAATAAAATCTGTTGTCACAATAGGAAAAGCAAGTAAACACTACAAAACTGACAAACAGCCCATTTTCCTCTGCTTAGGATTTCCCAAGACCCTTGTTTACATTTGCATACTAAAGCTTTCCCTATTTAACACACTGATGGCGTTAACCCAATGCAGACTCTTGTGTAGGCCTTTCCATTTCTGTTTTGATGGGCTGGGCAAAGCAGTGAGTCACACATATGAATCACGCAATTATTCTTAATAAAACTGACCTTGAACTTTACAAAAGGAGGACGACATGACACACATAAAGATTAATTTTGAGGCAACTAAAAAAACCAGATTCTTCCATTCAGCATCTCCATGGAGTAGGTTCCTCCACAACACAGCAGAGATAAGCCATTCCAAGGAGACAGATCCTATAAAGGTTATGAAAAGTTATGTGCTAAAGCTACAGGTGGCAATAAACAAGAAAATTTCAAACACTGATGCAATTACAAGCAAGAAATTAACCAGAATAGATTTCTTTAAAGAATCGCTTAAACATAAGAAACTTCTGCCATGTGTGTTTAGAGCTGTACAAAAGTCATCTAATTTGGTTTTTGTCTATTAAAAAAAATTAATTTCCTCTAATTGGGATTTTGAGCTGCTTTCATGACACATCTATCAAACATTTACTTCAGTCATTCAGTGATGTTACAGAAACAACACAGATAATTTCTCCCAGACAACAATTTATTTTCACCATACAGCTGATTTTTGCTTTTAGCTCCTACAACAACACAGCTGATTTGGCTTTAAAACCAGAACTACTCTACTCCCCAGTACTTCCTTCCGCCATGCACTGCACAGCCACCTCCACGGTGAGAAAGGTAAAGGACATAAAATCCCTACAACGTGGTCAAAGGGAAGCACCAGTGCCAGCACCCTGCAAACAAGCATTTTCTTCACATGGGAGGTGTATAATTTTGAGGAAAAAAGTTACATGCACAGAAGTCTTAATTATGAATACAAACACAGAGCTTTTAGTTGGTGGTAGCCAACAACAGAGGAAGTAGTTTCTCTGCAAGGACAATCACAATCCTGTACATAAGCCTATAACACGGGAAAAGAAGAAATTGTCCTTCTTTGTGTGTTAAAGGTCACAGTCATAGTTGGGCCAGAAGACAAAGACAAGAACTATTAACAAACTAGAACTATTCAGGGTAAGAAAAAGGTAAGAAAAGAAGCTATACAGAAAAAGGCTGAGGAAATTCCAATTCTACTTTTGAAAACCTACAAATTTACTACTAATGTAATAAATCTGAAGGAAAAAAAGGATAGTGTTTAAGGCAAATGTTAAAACAATTTTTAAGAGATTCTTCTAGATGCTAAAGGTGCCAAATAACAACCTAACTAATCATGCTTTTATTCACATTAATAATTCATACTAATGTCCAATTAATAAAGGCTTCATTTTTTTATTGTTCTAAGTACTTTCAGGTTTAAATACTTTCAGGTTTTAAATATTTAGGCTCTAATTTGCCCCTTGCAAATCCCAATCTTCTCTGCAAAGAGATCAAAGCCTTGAAAGCCATAGTGAGAAAAATTTCAAACTAAATATTTTGACTGCACCAGGTACTTTATGAGCTAAGTATCCTCTCTGTGTTCCAGTTTGAGATGATGTTTCTTCTGTGTTACATTGAACTCAGTCCATGCTAATTTCGACTACAGGTACTTGCTTCAAAGACCTTTTTTTCCCCTTCCTTTTCAGAACAAAGGTGAAAGAAATATCAATTTAAAATGACAAATCTTTATGATGATTGAAAGGCCTGTAACATTGGATATGTAAATTAACACTAAATATATTTTTATATTCAGGAACACTTTGTGAAATCTCATTTATTCCTTTATTACATTTTCCCTGCACTGAAGGAATTGTCAAAAATAGTTTTGGTGCAACTGACCTGCAGCTACCTGAGAACTGTAAACTCATCCTCCAATGTAACCCATTCTTAACTCATATTTCACTGTTTAACTGAAACAGCCATAAAAAGATCTGATACTTCTGAAAGGGCTTCCAGCTAAAAACATGGAAATCAGTCCTGTGTTTTATCGACACTATTCTTACTAGATTCAAGGAATAGAAAAATAAAAAGATAAAACCATCTTAAATTAAATGCAAACCAGCAGTGGAATCCCACTATAAAGAAAACATTTTTCAGGTTGGGAGACGCTAGTTCAACCAGAACTTCAGCAATTAGTATGCAGAGTATGTCAATATACATTTATCTTCAATTGCAGCTACTACCTTATGCCATCACATGAAGCTTTATGTGTTCAGTATACTGTGCCCAACAATTACCTAATCATTTTGTTATGTTTCATACAACTGCAGATGCTTTGTAAATCTTTTCATTTCAAGGAGGGAAAAGAAGGACTAGAAATATGAAGCAGCTAAGCAAATGTCATTAAATATGTTTCCAAAAGGGGGAAAAAAAGTGTTCAGTTTTATCACTCAGTGAAATCTAATTTTGTGTACACATGTAAGCTGAAGGGAAAGAGAAAGGGAAGCAAGGTCTTGAGTAACTTTTTTATGGCTACTTTGCATCTTTAAAGATGTTTATTACAAAAAACATACACCACGCTTGCTTTTACTTTTCAGCTTCTATTTAGGATTTAATATCCTACACTTACACTTTATGGTTCCTGATGCTTCTCCACATATTTGCCACGTCCATAAATGCGTGACTACTTTGAGCAGTCCTGTAAAACCAGTAAGAAATTTCTATTTTAAGCAAATTCTTTTAATGTAGCTGAATCTTTCATGAGTAGGTTTGCAAGTCCACCCTATAATGCACTGATGTAAAAGAGCATAGTAATAGTTGAGTGACAGGCAGCTTGAAGGAAGTGAGAACAAGAAAATACATATACAATATTTTACCAACTGTGGAGTAATAACAGTATTTCCCTTGGTATTCTCAGCCAGAAAATGCTGCTGGACTGTCATTACCCATCATTATTGCTGACATTATTGTTCACATTACTAAATAACAATTTCACATTTATTATGCACAGTACTAAAATACCTACTGTAAGAAACACAAATTGAAGTACCTAAGTTTATTTCCCAGGAAAATAAACATTTTCCATTTATTCCCTTCAGTTTCAAAAAATTTACTTCTCAATGCTCAGGACTAAATGAGTCTGTTTTATTTTTAACACTCACACACAGTATTTCCAGAAAGATCTTAGTATACTGTGATAGTCGAGTGTTTCATTTCAGATGCCTTTGTGTCAGACATTTTTTCCATTTCCTTTAAAAAGTAAGCAGTGTGATGGTATTTGATAAACGCTCACTGAAGTAGCCACTTGAATTAAAAACAACAAAATTCATTTAAAGGTAAATGCCATCTATCCTTTACAAGTCTATTCTTTGAGACAAGGAAACAATAGAAATAGGAAAAGGCTTTTCCAAACAATAGCTCATCTCTTCAAGAGATGCAAGAGTGCTCTTACAAAAGGGAGGAACAGCATGAAACAGAGACCTTGTCCCCTGCTCCTTGTATGCTGGCAAATAAAGCTGGACAGTTCTGTATGTGAAATGGTTGGAGAATCACCAGGTAGCACGAGTGGAAGAGCATCCTTATTTTTACTCTCATGTAAATGTTCAATTTTAGAACTGTCTTATGCAGTCACTAAAAAAAAGCGGCCAAGAGAATAGCAAAATAATTGCATATACTTTCTCCCTGTTTCTGCAAATTTTCTTCCTCTTTGAAACTTAGAAAGCCTTTCAGATATTCAAGGCCTCTCCATATTTGTGGAAAAATTTGACACCGCAAACTGAGTCAATCCAGGGGCAAAAGAGGCTCTTCTGCAATGGGACTGCCGATGCCCAAGGGGTTTGGGAACATCATGACACAGGACAGGCAACGTGGACTGAAAGCAGCAACACTTCTCAAAGGTGGCACATTGAACGAAGAAATGGCCATAACCTTAGCTCATGTTAAGTGTAGCTGACTGTAGTTAACTCCATTATATTCCTACTGTCAATAAAGCTACTGAAGCTTAACCAACATTGTTAGTTAACAAAATTCCAGAGATTTGTGTGCTAAGACTACAAAAATAATTCCATGACTTTGTTTCTCATGAGTTAATTGCCAGACGGCCCTCAAACAGCAAAATTAAGATAAAACTACAGTCTTGTTTCCATTCAGCAACATTAAACACTCCTACCTCCTGCCCTTTTAGCAAACTGCCTCATGCTAATAGATCTCATTTCTGAAAACAAGAGCAGAGCAGCAGGGCAAAATAATAACTTGAGAAACGTACACCCTTCTCTGAGGTCCTTTACACAAGCCCATACACGGATGTGATCCCAGCTACCCACTCCAGTTTCTATAAATAAGAAAGAAGGATATGTCTGTTAATACCTTGTATAAAGCACATTTCATTCAATCAGTGCTTTTAACAATGGACAATCCCACAAGGCACAGAAATTTCAGCATTTCTACATGGCACAACTGTTTTACTTGCAAACTCTTTCTTACACTAAGTACCAAATCTACTTTGCTCCGCATAGTTAAGACCTTGGGTCAAGGAGACAGTGGCATTAGCACTCAACAGAAAATGTGCTTCCCTATACTAAAATAGCCACTTAAGCAAGAATGTGGAAATGATTTATCTTGCAATGTTTGAAGTTGGATCTTCACCTCAGCTATGTCATGACTGCACAATCAGTCAGAGGGAGACTGTTACACTTTCATACAAAGAAAAGGATATTCAACTCTTCACTATGAGTATCTAACAAGTAATATTACCTTTCAGAAAATAAGAAAAAGCATAAATATTAGCTACTGGAAGCATTCACATTTATAACATTGGACTTAGAGGCCTTCAGTGTTCTAGTCCTCACATATAAATCTGTGTTTAATGGTAGAAAGGTAATGCAATTTCACTGAAAGCTGTTTGTTTTAAATAAAGCTGTATTTGTAATCCTAAATATAGCAGTGCTGTATTAGTGTAAAATGATAAAAAAAAATCAAATGGAAAACTTCAATGAAAGTTTATTGATAAAGTCTTGTAAAAAAAATCTGATTTTGAGGCAAGAAAACAGCCAGGTAACTTTGATTTGGGATGCAGTGATACTGTTTTATGCGTTTGTTATACTTTAAGAGTTAAACAACCTCCACAGCAATTCTGAAAGTAGAAAACTATAGAAGGCTTTCCATCCATGAACACCCAATACTTATAATGCTTATGCATTCAACTAACAGTTTCCAGGATCAGATGCCACAGAACAACTAAATGGTCTTCTAGAGATATAAGTCCAACAAGACCACAAAATTATCCACCTGTGAGATTGATTTATTTTTAATCGGTGCATTTTTTCAGAGACACTATTACCTTCAGAAATCCTCTTTTTTAAGAAATCAGTTAAACTGCAAAGCAGTTGTGATAACTATGGACACAAGTGCTTCTACTGGAATTCAGAAAGCTGCCAACTTGCAGAGAATCTGGCTCCAAAATGTATTTTGACTCTATAGCTTTTACCAATGTAGTGTTGTCGGAAGTGTCTAAATAAAACTCAATGATTGTATTCTTAAAGAATTAGTAACTTCCTCTTTCTCACATTTATAGACATTCTCTGAACAAGAAGACCTTATTAATTCAAAGGAATAACTGAGGAATTACTGAATTTTAGCCAAAAGTCAGTTAATTTTCTTCTTCTCTTGACCTGTCAAAGCTGTGCATGTCCTCAGAAACAATGAAATTCAGATGGTGTTTGGTTGCCCAGTAAGTCAAGGCTTCAGTCATTAATCAGAAAAGTAGCAACACAGTAATTAAGCCAGCAGGATCCCTGCCATATTCCAAACTGTACATAGAGAAGGCTGGGCACCATACATTCTGCACTTGAATGGCAGCATTTCTGAGAACTCATAGTATTCTTTATTTAACTAATATAAATATGGAAAGAGAGGTCTATACATTATAAATGAGGAAAACACAGGATTTCTTCTTGTCAGAAGTGAAAAATCTGTGCATACATCAAGCAGCAATACTCAACTTTCAAAAGATGAACTGCAAAATAAGCTCTCTGCCATTTCTTCACTTTTATATGAATTTAGCAACAACAGTGTAATTGGTTAGAAATAACAGGCATTTTAACTGAAATAATTCTTTCCTAGCATACTATACACAATTACATATATTTATATCACTTACAGTGATGTCACATATAAATTAAATTATTCATGTTTATGTTTTGGAGAGAGTATCTAAACCCACACATACTGCTTTTAGAGTGAGTACATCAGAGAAAGCACTAACAGCATGACACGGGGGGAGATGAATGCATGGGCCAGAGGCAACGCCATTCTGAAGGCACAGCAAAATATGCCAGCAGACTTGACCTCCTGACCTGAAGTTCTAGATAGAGTACAACAAAAGAACAGGAACAATCAGCAATTAAACTAATGGAAAAACATGTTGATGGTCAATTTAAATCAAGTTTGTCACAGCAAAAACAGTAGCTCTGTCCTATTCAATGCCCCCCTGCACACCTACGTAAGGACGAGTATTTTCGTAGGCTGCAAAGAATGGAAAGAAATCTATTATTTACATGAAAAATCAGCCTTTTTTTTTTTTTTTGTCCTGCTGGAGAGAGCAAGCAGCCAAGGACTGCAGGAGGCAGGCTGGCTTCTTTCAGCAATAGTGCCACCTTAGAGCATTCAAAATGTAGTCCCAGAACACAAGACCACTGATAGTGCAAAAGCCTAAATAAAATCCCTCACACTGTTACTCCTTTCATCACAAAAAAGGTGGAATAAAAAATACCATTTGCACCAAGTTTATCTACAATACTCTTAGACTCTGCACCAGTCAGTGCAACAATGCTTATGACAGACTGGAAAGTATGTATTTGGTTGTGTGTGATGCATTGCTTTAGCTTATGACAATTTTAAAAAAAACCTGTAACCTCTTTCCTTTGGTCAGTCTGCAATATGTGAAGGTTATTCCCATTTAGCTTAAAATAGGTAACTCCTCAACTTAAGCTACGTTCATTTGGTTTAGGTCAAAATAACTGTGAAAGTTTTATTTATATGGTTTAAAAAGTCCATTTTAAGTGCAATTGATGTCATCTCCTTCTTAATTCAGTGAGAAAAGACTGAAGACTGTACAAGCATTTAATTCATTATCTGACCAGTTACAATTATACTTCCCAAAACTATAGTTCAGTATTTCCTGCAGTTTGACAGTGGCTCATTTATGCAACATTACCAATTTAACATGCAAACCAAAACTAATTTCTGGTGGCAAATACTACTGGAAGGAGAAAGTGACTTTCCTAAATATCCTCCAGAAAGCTCCAATTATTTTTAAAAAGAATGGGACAAATTAATTTGGTATTAATTTACCTAAAGGTGTTTAGAAAAGTTAAATGTTTACTACAATGAAATAGCCTCCTAAAATTCTCCATTGCAAAATTTAAAAAAAAAATGGGTTTGGAAGGTCAACAGAGTGAGTAACTCACATCCTTCTGGGACTTTCATATATGCAATCATAAAACTTGTTTATACTGCAGTTCATTCGATTAAATAGCCTTCAAAAGGAGTAGATGTCTGATGGATTATTGCATTACAACTGGATAATTTGCAGCACTAGCTCCTCCGTAGGAATATAGAACTTGCAACAACAGATAAACTACCTATTGTATCTGGTAACGTTACTTGCCCAAGGCAATGCAATTCCTGATGCTTCAATGGGAGTTGCAAAAAGTTCTGTTCATCTTCATTACCTTTAATATTATTTCAACTGATCTGCTCTACTATAATTAAGAGTGTATAGTTTGCCTTCCAAAATGTTATCCCAAAGCCTTTCAAGATCTTGTTGTCAGTAGCTTATGATTGCAAAGCTGATGACGTTTTCATCAACCACATTTGACTGTCAGATGCCTTCTGTGCACACATGCGCATGAAAATAAATATATTATTTATTCAGAAAGCCCTGATCAATTCCAAGAAGAATGCTAATGAAAAAGGCATTGTCTTAACTATGACCAAAAAAAAGAAAAAAAAGGCAATCTCTGGTACTCACAAAGATGACTGAGTTTCAATAGGAATGTATCCATTGTGTCACTGCTGCTTATTTTCAAGAAAATCTACCTAAATTCATCCACATGGTATAAATTTCTGAAAAACTGTAGTTGACCCGATTTCTCCAGTATGCTACCATATGTTCTTCCTGCCCTGACAAGAGGGGTAAAACCAAATTATTCATGTAAAGACCAGTTACAACAGCTCTTTATCACAAAAGCAGTAAGACATCCACAAGGCAAGCAAATATCAATCCTCTGCATCTCATGCAGAAGAAAATGAATCTATGCACAGACAAAAGGAAATAACACATAAGGACAAGGAGTCTGGTGAAACTGGAACAGGAGGGAAGAACAGAACATGTAGTTGGATGCAGAAACTGGTCAGGCAAGGAATGCAGGAACAGAAATGAGTTTAGGACTGTAGGAGGGTACACATAAAATGATGGAAATAGCAAAGCAGGAGCTAAGAAAGAGGCAAAACAGGGAGATCTGAATAACACGACTGGTATTTGCCTACTGAGTTAAGAAGTGCACTAAGAGAAGCAGGACTGGAAAAAGGGTCAAGGCCAAGATGAGAGAGTCCATCCTCTAGAGTTACTGCTTCCTAGTCCAGGCGAACGAGCAGCCAAGTACACCATTACCAAGATACCAGCATCTGCCCAGGAAAACAACTCACAAACGTGTGTTCTCCCCTGGTCCTGTTCCATGGAGGGTGACAAGCAGCTACTATCATCAGTCACTCTGCTAGCTCAGATGTCAATGGTCCTTCTCATCCAAGGGCTTCGGGTCCACTTACTGAACTAGAAGACAACCACCAACAGAAGTCCACCTTGGGGCATTTTGCCTGTTTTCTCAGACTGCTATCTTAAAAGAACCAAACCAAAACACAAAAAGAAAAAAATATACAGAAAAACTGTAGAAGAATATCAAGATTACAACTTGAAGCCGTAAATTTGTCCTGAGGCTAGTTGTTAAATATTTTCTGAAAATCTCCTTAAGTTCAGTAACTACAGACTGACACACATGAATAAAGGGCTTTCTATGTTATTGATCACAGTGTTCAGAAATAATACAGCTTTGCATCTCAAAGACAATAATATCCTCTAACAATTTAGAGGAACACTAGTCCAGTACCTACCCTTTAAAAAATATAACATCCTTCCATTGCAACATCTCAGAGAACCAGGGATTTTCACAGAAATTTTTACTGCATTTACATTATGTATATTTGACAAACTAAGTACACAGAGAGTATGCACAAAGAGGGTTTTTAAAGCATGAAAACATATATCTGTAAGTATAAACCAACAAAGACTTACTGTTTATAGAAGTCAGAAAAGTTGAAGATGGAAATATTGAGTTAGTCCAAACAACAACCACTGATAAACCCCAAGGTCTGTGATGAAACCAAGTCTAACAAACAAAAGAAGCGCAGAGCAGAGAAAAGGCCTATTGCAAGTATGTCAGAAAAATGCTGACCTCTATTAAAAGCCATTACTTAGAACTACATCTGCAATAGTTGTCTGTTATGAAACTTCCCGTTAGAATTGACAACTATGACCACATGGAAGCCCAGGATTCACTGCTACATCATTTCGCATTACTGCCCTGATCCCAAGGAACAGCCAGACTAGACCCACCAAAGACGACACAAATTACATCGCCACAATATTCAGCTTTGATTAAGCTTTGAAAAACATCTGGAATACAAAACTTATATTCCTGCTGTCATCCATTCACTAGATACATTTTAATTCCCATCCTTTTAAATAAGTTTTTTGCTTTCTGTTAAAAAAAAAAAAAGCCGGCTTACCCAGTCAAGACAATCTTTTGCAACAACTGAGCCCGTGACCAGAACAACAGCTGACAGCGATGCCTGAAACAGCCTAATGCTGTTACGACTTATCAACAGACTGATAAGATAATGCTCTGTGCCTGCCTTTCTCCAGAAGAAAGATTTCAAGCCAAAGTCTGAACTAAAACCAGAAGCTGCATTCTCTCTGCTTTGCTCTGCATGAGCTCTGAACAAGAGCAGCTTCAAGTCAGGCCATTTCAGCTAACTTGGAGGGAGAAAAGGGAAAAAGCAATTACCATCTCCCAAATCATGTAAACTAATGTCAGTTAGCTGTTTCCTTTTGGTAACCTTCTACAGTTAACAAGAAATGAAAGAAGGAAAACAAAGAAATAAACAAAAAATATATATATTGTATATATTATAGTATAAATATTATATTGTATCTAGTATAAACAGCAAAAATTTTATTTCACAATGCTTTCACTATCTTTTCGTCTTAATCTTTAACAAAAGACTAAGCAAGACTTGTCATGGAAAATCCCTGCAAGTTAAGGCAGACTCAAGTATCCAACCTAGACATCTGAAACATTTATCTGCTTACCAGAATTCCCAGCAATATCCTGAATTCTCTAGCCCATTTGTTCCAATAAACAATGCACTTTCAGACACATATTGTACTACTTCCTAGAGACAGCCAGTTGACCCTCAGCATATACTGATGCATAGGGTTATTCCTCCTCAGGTGCAGCACTGACCATTTCACTTTGCTTAGCTTCATGAGATGGCCACCAGCCCACCTCAGCTTGCTAAATGCCAGACATGGCAGGTTTTGTTTTATATTAGCATGTTAAGGCAAGTAAGTAGAAATTACTTGTTTACCGTAAGTGTAACATTTGCCGTAACATTTTGCAGTAACAGCATAGCATTTAATCGTCACTAAAAATTTACCTCACTCTTTGGCACACTTTTTCCCCTGGAAAAAAGAAATCAATGTTTCCACTTTCCATCCCTCAGAGAATTGAACATGAAGTTGCAGAAATAAAAGGCTCTGGTATCAAATTAGTCATATTTCAGCTTATAAAGTAAGCTTTATGACTAAGTCTTCTCATTTATAGAAAACAACAAGTTAATTTTTTCTAATAAACTATTAACATACTGTTCCACATACCTTCTTACTTTCACCTATTATAATAATTTCTCACTATCCACTAGATCTGTTTATATGCTAATAATGTATTGTTTTCCTAGAATTGTTTTTAAAAATTTATATGGTAACTGCTGCTTCACCCTTTTACTTTACACAGCTCTGAAATAACATGTGCATACTCTAAACTTTTATTTTATTTCTTTTTTTCCTTTTGATGAAGCATATTCTCAGAGAGGGACATTCCCAATCAAAATACCTGTTTCAGGTACTCACCCAGGCTGTGGTCTTACGGGAGTATCATTCATCATCATTAGGTAAACAACCTGTTCTTCAAAAAAACACGTAGTCACGTCCTTGGCTAAAAATAAATAAAATCATTATCTGATCACAAAGAACCAGTTCTATAGATATGACTTCTTACAAGAGGAACAAATCTCCATTCATTACCTTGACTGCACACTTTAGAGTTTGCTCTGCTACACAGGCCTCTCCTCTACAAGAGGCAACACAATTCAGATCAACATTGCTGAAACCTTGAGAAAGTCCTAAACTAGCAAGTAGTGCCATTATTTAAGAATGACGGATGATTCTCTATGGTTAAAGAAAATTGCTGAGCACTGCAATTCAAAAACCTCTGCTGAAGTTGGATAGAGCAACAGTGTCTCCCCATTAGGAAACAGCCACATTTATGCGCTTTCTGCAAAATGCTTTCTTTACACAGGCCACCAAGAAATTCAAGCCTTGCTAGATTCCAACACAGCACATTGCAAGCCTGCAAAAGTAAGTGTAAAATGAATGACAGGAAGATTTGTGATTTTTCTACGTTCAAAATTACAAGTAAGGTACAAGTAATAAATTTGAATGCCTTGCTGCTGTGTATCTCAAAATCAACACATGCTACTACAAAGTATCTTAAGAAACCAGAAGGCCCTTTACCAGTCATATGGCCAGTCAAGTAGGTTTTTCTTCTTTTCTGACTCCTTGCCACAAATGATTCCCATAGCACTGTCTATATTGAGAAAGAAGTCTGTGTTATTTCTAGATTTTGCAAACTGACAAATTACAACACATTTTCTAGTCTTTTGATTTTGTTCACTGATGGGAGAAGGGGGATCCTCTGTTTTATTTGTGTCCTTTCTGGCGGAGAAATAATAAAAAAAAAAGGACAGCTCTGAGAAGCTTGTGTCAGCTTCATTGTCAAGACAAAGGTCACTGCATTCCTATTCACGATGACCTACAACTGTACCCATTTAAAGACTTCATTATGCTATATTAGAGGGACCTCTTTCTCAGAGATTTTAATTTAGCTTCATTGTGAGAAGAACAAAACATGTAAGCATCAGAATATGGTGTTAAAAATTGTAAAAACTAATGATTTCAGCAGTCTTATTCCCTTTGCCATCCACTCAAGACAGCGTGTGAAGTACAATTTCCAAAAACACATAAAACAAAATATGAAACTATTTTTACTCTGTGTCCCTCAACTCCAAAACTAATAATCAAATTTAGTATCTCTGCACAAAGATTATTGCCATCTCTCAAAAAATCCAAGTTCCGAGAACACAAGATGAGTAATTAGTTTAACTGTCATATCCCCAGACTTAAATTACTATTAAATGACTGGAAAGAAGTTTTAATTAAGAATGCTCAGGAGGTAAACTTTTAAATCACCTACACGTCACACGGACTAAACTTTACACAAAGATTACCAAGTGTACATGTTTAGTTACAGGGTTTGATGGACCAAGTTCATGAACACGATATAATTTGACCTACCTTTCACAAATTTCTTAAGCTAAACAGGTTGAATAGTTTTAGTGTCACATCTCCGTTGATTACTGTTGAATAACCCCCTGGGGTTATTCAACCCTCTGGCCAAACCTGAGATAGCAGACTTTTGGCACAGATCTCTGCATTTCAGTTCCACAAAGTGAATCAATACTTGGAAATGGCAGGCCTTCAAAAAACCCTCGGTGCTGTAAGAAACAGAGCTGGCTGTGCTGTCTGTCGCACTTCCCCGCCACTGCCCACAGCCCAGCTGCAAAAGGCAGGCCATGTCCTCTGTGCCAAGACTGTGTGAGTGCCTTCTGCCCCCTGAGACAGGATGGGGCCAGGAGCTTCTACAAGTAAATGTGTTACCAGCACCCTGACCAAATTCCAGGCAGATAGCTAGCACAATATGAATGCCCTCTGCAGCTGAAGAAGCTACTCCTTATTAGTCTCATTTTCTATATTACTGAGCAGCTTCCAAGATTATATATTTTTCATTCTAGAGATCGTTCTGTTTAAGAGGTGAGAAGATCCATTGATGTATTTTATCCATTAGAATTTAAAGCACCTCAGCAAAACATGCAAGCTGTTTTATTACACATCTGTATATTTCCTCATTACTGGAAAGCAAATTAAAGTGATTCTAAACCTTGTCACTCATAGAATTGCACATGGATTTCTTTGTAACTTCTACTCTAAACAGGTCTCAGCCTAGTTTTATTCCCACTTGTCTCACTTCTAATAGCACCCAAAAACATTCCCACCTGTGAAGTATTTTTCCCCCCTCCAGAAAAAAAAAAAATGTTCAGCATCTTTGAGCAGACTGAACCAGTCTTACCACCATGGAATAGTTTCTGGCCATATGCCAGTACCTGCACACATCATGTCCCAGTCAAGGCTCCAACCTATCCAGTGGGAACAGAGTATGAACACACAGAGAAGCACACACTGTAAGGAGAAATCTCGGATGAAAAAACAACCAGCCTTTTGACCTTTGAGATAAAAATCAAAATGAAATCTTTTGCCAGCAGCACAAAGTAAAGGTTCCTTCTGACCAAGCCACAGGAATATTCTGAATGGTAATGATCTAGTTTTAGATAAAGCAGGTTTTAGGAGTAAAGGTGGCACACAAGCTACTACAGAATATCTGATGCTTGTTGCAGATCCTGTATAATGACCACTACATGCCTCATTAGCTCACAGAATGTTCTGATAATTGTAGCACTAAATAAGAGACTATTTATAATGCATTTCAAGTAAAACACAGTATAATAAAATAATCCAAGAAATATATTCTTAAATTAGGTACGTTATACACAAGCATTTAAATTCCTGTAAAGATTATGAATCAAGCATTATAAGTTTAAAAAATGCCAGAACTAAGTGTCCTGTTTAATCCTCAATGCACCCCATCCTGAATGTACATTACAGACTGATGACACGATGACAGAGAATTTCTGCAGAGCAAACACTGCCTTGCTGTTTGCATCCACATCAAACAGGATGCCGACACTCAGAGAACGAGGCAGGACTATGCAGGATGAGGGTGCTCAAGAAATTTGTTTCAAACAACACAGATAACAAAGTGTATTATATTTGTTCATAAGCAGGGTATATATCCTATGTTCCAAATGATGTGCACAATAGTAAACCATATCTTACTAAGTGTTTGTACAAACAAAAAAATTGCACAAAAATCACTTGAGAATAATATTAGAAGCAAAGACTGCAGTTTATATAAGCAGCAAGAAAAGATTCCAGTCTGACAATTTGCAACACATCCACCCACATACAACACATTAGAAAAAGCACTGCCACATACTAACATACCAAATGACTGAAACAGCCTCATGCATTATCCTTTCAGGTCTCTCAACGTAAAAGCATTTTCAAAAACTCTCCATTATCAGGTTTCAAAGACACTGATTCAACAAAGGACATCCATCAACCTAGTCTAAAGTCCTAGCTGGGGAGCGGATGATTTGGTTTTGAAGAAGCATGGGATAAAAACACCAGTGAAACAAGAAAGTTTTCTTCCTTAATCGAATTTTAGGAAATACATGAGCAATTTTTGCAGAAGTTTCCTAGAGAAAGGCAGTGCATAGAGCATGAGACAGAGACTGGAAAATGACAGCTCAAATGTTTAAACCTGGTAGTCAGTGGAGGCTCTAAACAGGCTCTTTCACATTAAAGTGACCTTCCACCACTAGAACATCAAGTTTGTAACTTACATTCTCTCACGTATCTTCTCAGGTATAACAAACACTTCCACAGCCCCAACAGCAAATTCACATGAACAAGACTGATTTCTAGTTGGTGAGGAAAAAAACAGCAGAAGCATCATTCAGACAAATACAATGTTATCAGCATGTAATAGTAGGGGTGCAGGGAAGACCAAACAGTTGGAAGAGCAAAAAAAACCACTAATAGAATACACTGAATTATTCCAGTATCTTCTCAAGGTCTCTATGAGGCATCAAGTAGCTTTTCTTCATCAGTAGTCCATCAAGTTGTAATGGCAAATACCCTTCACACCATTCCGCTTTCACTTTTTTTTCATTCTCCTTTCATTTCAGTTTCTTACTGGAACATTTCACCCACAAAGTCTGTGTCCAATTGAAGTAATTTAGGAACTACAACAAATTTTAGTTTGCTCTTCTAGGTCATATGCAACTGGGTGGGTCAGACATGCACTTTCAGTGGTTTGGGACAGAGATGCCATCACAATCCAAGGTACCATAATGCCCTTGTTCCAAGGCAGTAATGCTTTGTGAACTACTATAAGAAGAAGTGTAACAATTTATGCACAAGATTCTATCATTACATATATCAATTCTTCCTTATTCACCTGTTAGTGGTAGGAACCAGGTTATCATTGCCCCCGTAATTCCTTTAAAAACAACAAACTAAACCTTGAAATAAAGTGGAAAAGAATGCAAGAGCCATTTTGCTTTCCCTTTTTCTTCTCTCACTGACACATCCCTAAATAAAGCTTTAGTTCATGTGGGTTAACTACTACTTACTATCTAGTTTTCTACTATGCAGCAGGTGAAGCCATAGCCTGATGTCCATGCAATTTTAACATATCCTTACCTTCATTATTTATAGAAAAATTGAACTCCATATTAGATTCTATTGAGAAACATTTTTGAATGACTAAACTGTGCAAAAAACATACAAAATCCCATCACATCTCCCTGTTATATTTTTAATGATTCCTAGCAATGTTCTGATTATTAGACATTGAGCATATTCCCTATTTACTTTGTAAAGTTTTTGTCCTTGTTTTTCAGCATGGCAAGGACTTTTGTCATCCATGTCATTGCCTTGATTCAAATTCACATGCAAAGCTGAAGAAAAATACACATTAAGTAAATCCACAAGGTATCTTCAGATTACCTAAAATGCTTTTAAAGTATTTTGCTATAGCACTATTTTTACAGGGCTTTTCTTATAATGGAGTTAATAGGAGGGTGAGGGGGAAACCACAACCAAAAAAAAAAATAAAAAAAGCAAATAGACGACTTTCTACAATCTTTACCTTGAATTAAATTATATTATGTATGTGTCATTCTGCATTTCCAGCAATTATAAAAAGTCTTTGAAGTTAACAATATGCAATTTGGGTATTTTTTACCAAAACCACAGACTTGAAAAAATTAGGCTGTATAAACTTTTTAACTTAAGGAAATTTGTTATGTTTTGCTAAGCTAAAGATATGTGATAGAGCCCTGGTTTCTCAAAGAGCACGTTCAGATTATTTGACTCAAAAGAAAACTGCAGAAAAGAAACTGAAAACATGCCAGTAAGCTGTATTATTCCTTCTCAAAATTTAATCTCCTATCATTTCCTTAACTGGATCTCAAAAGCATGACTGGATAATAGAAGTGATACCTTAATGATTTTGTGAATAATGGGTTTTATTAAGTTAAAGCAAACAGCCAGAACAATACATATGCAACTTCTACTACACACAATATAAAGAATGTAAATTATAGCCTCTGTAAAACAAAAGAAAAGGTACTAAAAAAGTCAACACAGTGGTTACGGACTATTCCATCCCTGATAACAGGCTGGGTTCTGTGTTTAGAGAACAGTTATTGTTTGCTTATTTAAACTGAAATATCGTGAAATACAGAATCAAGTATAAATAAAAAGTTAACGGAGTTACACAGATTCTATGAGAACAAACTCTAGATTAGTGAGGGCAAAAAAAAAGACAGTTTACTAGCAAAAGAGATCACGAGTGGGCTCAGGTTTCAATTCATAGTGGTGAGGGACAACAGGAGAAATTACCCAGGATTTTTTAACAATTCCTTTAATAATACACCACTTTCATAACAGAAGTGTTTTACACTTGCACAATGTTAATAACTTTATAATACATGGAAGCCTGTAATAGGCTGATTACACAATAAGACTGCAAACAACCACTGGTACCTTCCTGACAACAGAAAAGTACATAAGACTGAAACATCACCAAGAGTACATAAAAAACCATCATCATAAACATCACCAAAATGACATTAAAAAACTAATCAAAAAATACATTTGCAAAAAGTGGTTTAGAGCAGTGCCACTGCGTTTCAGCAGCTTTGAATGGCCACCAGTATTTCTAGCAGGTTTCCATGGCTCCACAGGCATTAATCAGGATTCACATATAATAAATAATGTACCACAAAATATACATAAAGTAAGGCAATAATTCCAAAGAAAAGTTCTGTTGATATTAACAAGCCACTCAAGTTCTACTTTTGTAGTTGATGCCATCACCAGAATCCTTTGATGGAATTGCAGCCTTAGGCCCTAAAAGCCTGCCACGATGAACTGCTGCAAGCCCCTCTCTCCGTAAAGAGCTCCAGTGACACCACTGGGACACTGCTGGGCACAGGGGTCCATGTTAGCTGATCCTGATGCAGGACAGGGGCCTTACTATGTACAATTGGGAGTATATTATTTCTTATCGTACATGGAAACCGACAGAGTTCTAAAACTTGTGGGTGTTCACTGTTCATCATCTGATGTCATAAGACATCAGAAAGTACATCATAAGATGTGCACTTTCTGGAATGTAAATCTTTTTAAATGCTAGCTATTAAGTTGGGGTGAGAGAGTGAGTAGGGAAAAAGGGCAGGGGGACGACCAAGATCAAGTCCAGAGGAACCAGGAACACAATAAAATAGAGGGAACCCTTTAGACTAAAAGAATGTGGAAAAGGGGAAGAGCAGGAGATGGACTTTTTTGAACCATGTGTAATAAATAATGTATCCCAAAAACCTATCTGGCTTACGACTGTGGTTTCAAGTTGGGGTTCTAATGCTGTGAACCAGCTGCACACCTTTTGTTCTCACGGTTTGTGTCAACAGAATCTCTTTACGGAATTACAGTCTTACACAGAAGTTCTGGGGACATTACTGTTCAGATTAAAGCTACCATGCTGGGCTCATCGTACAGACCCAAGAATATTTGCTCCACCTGCCTGGAATGAGCATCACCTGGAAGAACAGGAGTACTTTAAAAACAAGATTTAGGTAGCAAAATTCTTTCAGATCAGCCGACGTAAGAGACAGCAATTTGAAATGTCATAGATCCCTTCCTCAAAAAGCTGAGATATATTTGTCATCATCTGTAAATTGGAAGTTCCAATACACTTAGCGGTGCATAGAATTCCCATGCTTCATTACACTTTCCTGAGAGTAAAGCAATTAGAATAAACCTTAGTCCTAGGAACAAAGTTAATTTTTTGCATTTTAAACTTTTGGGCTATTCCCTGACAATCTACATAATGTAAATTTGATTGCTAAACACTGTCACTCGAACAAAAACACTATTTTAAAACTATTGATTTTTGATTAAAAACCATAATAAACAGAGCTAAAAAAATCACACTAACAAAATAAACTAAATATGAAAAGTTGCATTGAAAGGGCATGTTACATTATTCTTAATAGGACCGTGTAGAAACATTCCAATGGCAGTGTTGTCAAAGTAAAACAAATTACATTAAGAAGACCCCACAGCCTGGTCACAGTCAGGACCTTACCTGTAACTCTGGCTGGTTGGGGTTTTTACTCGTGTACTACATGGCTCACTTACATCAGACATCATATTTGTATACCCTGAGAAATCTGACACTGAAGTCCTTACTCTATGGTCCACTTCTCCATTAGAGTTAGTGATAAAAGTCATTGGCACCCTGCTGCCCGACTTGAACTGAGAACCAAACGCTTGTGCAAAGTTCTCGATCTGGTAGGTTGCTCTAGGCTCTATGTCCTTCTGAGGATCTATCTGGCTGGTTAACTCCTGAGATGGGATCTGAAAGCTCGTTGAGGATTCTAAGTTTTTCTGTTCCTTCTGGCCAGTCAGTTTCTGAGATGTTGACTGGTAGTTAGATGAAGTCTCTAAGTTTTTCTGCGGATCGATGAGATCATCCAGCTCTTGAGAAGGAGTCAACTGTTGATGCGAAGCCTCCAAAGCAGACAAATAAAAGCCTGGCTGAGATCCAAGCAACATCCCAAATGGAGGTTTTGGCAACGCAGTTGGCAATACTGAGGTAACGGATTGGCTAAAGCCACACTCAAGTGGAGATGTAGTGTATATCTGTTTGTCTGGAAACAGAGTGTGGTTATGGAGAGTTGAAGACAAGCTAACAAACTGGAAACTGGGTCCAAAAGCAAAACCAGTGCTATTGGTTGTTCTTTCAAAGGCTTGTTGGAGGTATTTTGAGTATTCTTGCAACATGCTTGCCTTATCATTTGAAACTGTTTGAGAGTTAGGGCTCAAGTTTTCTTCCTGAACCATCTCTGAATGTTCTCCTGAGGTGTGCAAGTCCACACGCTGTTCAGTTATACTGAAAGGATCTTCCTTCTGGCCTTCTGATTTGTGAGAGTACTGGTCCAAAAGGCTCTGTAAGACTTCATCAGGAATCCCAGACTTGTCATGGCAAGACTTTATTTCACTATTTAGAGATGCTGAATCAATAAGAGATAAAGGAGCTTCGTTATCCATAACGCTAACACCTGGAGACTGGATGACGGACTGCTGGGAAGTCATGTGTCCGACATTAAGTGAAAAGGCACTGTTACTGCTTGCAGTTTGTAAGTATCTTCTTTTCTTTGAAAACTGCATGGCATCATCATAATTGCTACTTATTTGACCCGGTTTACCGCCTGTACTTTGGAGAAGGCCAATAGATTCTACACCGGTACTGGCTACTAGGCCTAGAGAGCCACTCTGTTTTCCAGACAGTGGTTTTTGCCCCAAAATATCTGGCAGTGGTGATACAAAATTAAGGTAATTTTTGTCTGCCTGTTTTCTGCTTGCTTTTTTCAAGACCAATTTTGGCACCTTTTTCTGAAGTTCTTCTACACCTGTGCCAACTAGACCACCACTGGAAGACACAATAGGAATATCAACTGCATAACTTGGCATGGCCACATTACTTGTAACTTGAGATTCAGCTATTTTGCTGCTACACTTGTTTCCTTTGTTTTCAGTGGATGTATTTTTTGTTTTACTTTTTCTCCTTGAGGAACTTGTATTTCCCTGAGATAACGCAGCCAAGCTACCCATGCTATTTGATGATCCAGGCTCCATTCCAGCCCCTGCTTTACCTATGGCTTCACCACATGTTCTTCTGTGCTTCAACAGTCTATCAGTCCTTGAAAAATACTGCTGACAAGTGTCACATTTGTATGGCTTTTCTCCACTATGCGTCCTCTTGTGTCTTTCCATGTGGTACTTCTGGATGAACTTCATACTGCACTGGTCGCACCCAAAAGGCTTCTCCCTACTGTGGATCTTCTCGTGTCTCTGCAGCAAGTACTTCTGGATGAAGCCCATGCTGCACTGGCTGCACTGGAAAGGCCTCTCCCCAGTGTGGATGAGCACGTGCCTGCGCAAATGATAGGAGCTCCTGAAGGCAGCACTGCAGTGTTCGCAGACGTGAGGTTTCTGGCTGGGGGACGCGACGGCACCTTCCCCATCTCCCACCAGGGGGGGTTTGGATGAAGCGCTTGGCTTCCGCTTGGCTTTGATTCCCTGAGTTTCTGGCTTTGGCCTCTTTGCCTTCTTGACCTGGGCGTCGTGCTTTGGCTCACCCGCGCTCCCTGGAGCGCCCTCGCCTCTGCCAGTCAGCAGCAGGTCGCGGTGGGGATGCTGGTGCAGGTGGTGTAGAAGGCTGAGGTCCTGGATCACACTCTGGCCGGTTCCTTCGCCGCTGCCCAGGCCGGGGGGTCTCTCCTCCGCCGCTCCCCCGAAAAGCCCCCCGTAGTGGTGATGGTGCTGCGGCTGCTGCTGCTCCTCCTCCTCCTGCTCGCTGGGCTTCTCTTGCTTGATGCTCACCAGGGACTGCAGAAAGCCCCAGGGGCTCCTCTGCGAGGAGGGCGCGGAGGGGAAAGCCCCCGCCGGCTCTTTCTTGAAAGTCACGTCTTGCGGGGGCGGAGGCGCCGGGGGCTCGCCCGCCGCCGTGGAGGAAGCGGCGGCGGCGGCGGCCGGAGGTAACACGCACTGCGGGGGGTGCTGGGCCGGCGCGGGGGGCGCGGCCGCCC
>VZRZ01007881.1:40154-73584 GCA_013398175.1 Climacteris rufus | reverse complement strand
GCCGGGGAGCGCTCCGGGAGCCGCCGGGCGCCGCCTCCGCCGGTAGCACCGCCCGGATAACGGGACCGGGCGGGCGGGCACGGGCGCAGCCCGCAATCAGAGCGCAGGTGCTGCCCCGGAACGCGCGGCGGGGCCAGTCCCAGGCTGTGCAAAGCTCCGGACCCGGGAGTGGCCGCAGGCTGAGCAGCGCGCTCGGCTGCTGTCACGCAGCTGCAGATGCAGAGAGCCTGAAATTAAGCATTTTTAACAAGGGCTCGAGGATGTTGCTCTTTGATCCCAAACCACTGGCAGGAGTTGCACGGAGCGCCACGGAGTTAATGAAGCCGTTCTACTCCCACACCTGAAGCACTGCCACCAAAAAACCAGTATTTTAGTCCGATGTATCAATCGGGCACATTTGACACACGCTGCTCCCCCGCTCCTCACCACGTAAGGCTGGGGAGCAGGGCCCCTCGCCCCAGCCTTTTCCAGCTGAGCACTGGGAGCAGCGGCTGCGCCCCCGGCCCCGGCGGGCTGGGACACCACGGCAGCTCAGCCCCCGCGCCCAGCTCCGGAGCCCACGGACGGCAATCTTTGGCCCACGGTTACAGCAAAACCAATACGGATAATGCCGAGTGATGGAGCTGCATGTGCGGAAACAATTCATCCTTACAACGGAAATGCCATGAAACTGTTATTTTGAATTAGTACCTTATTTTGGTTAATCAGAACCTTCTCCGCTATTTTTCCAATAGTCCATGCTCTACTTGGATTTTAATAAAATACAAAGAGAATTCTACTTAATTTCTAGCTATTTACTTCGAAAGTTTTTTGTATTTCTGCAAGGTTTTAAAATGCAAGTGTTGGAGCAATCTTAGCTGAAAAACTTGGAATTAAATATATTAACACTAATTTTTATCATCATTATTATAATGGAAGTAATGGAACAAGGTAGATAAACTCCTTGTGAATTTCATGCTTTATCTGTCAAAAATATTTCCCTTTATGACAGAGGCTGTAAATAGCAAGTACTTTTCAAAACTCTTAACTAGTACAAAGGCTTGGGTCAGATTTAAAAATGTTAAACATATCTAGTTGATGCAAAAAGCGGAATTTGATGTCACGTCTGTGCTTCAAAATTTTGTTAAGTAAAACTTATTCCTTTTATCATTTAATTATAGTTTCCTTAACATAGCATGTAAATAGTTAATTCCAAAATGTACATTAGATTACAACAGTTTAGGACTGTCAGGTTTAGCTAAGTGTTAAAAGACAAACCAGGAATTCAAAAAACTTAAAGCAGCAGTAAAATATTAGTCAATGCCTATGAGAAATGAGTCTGTCCCTTTATTCAGGGTGTCTGTGTTTAATGGTAAGCTGGGATGCATATAAGCTAGTCCAAGCATGAAGGGCAGTAGGACACTCGTATGGAAAGCCAACTTTGTCCCTCAGTTATCAAGATAAGAAACCTGTCATTTCTCTCATTCACTCTGTCAGCCTTGAGATACTCCAAGCAGACTTACCTCTGTGTTGTACACCCCATATATCAGGAAGATGAAGAGACCCTGTAAAATAAAATGGAGGGAAAAAGCTGTTAACTCTAATCATTTCAGCAGTAGAAATACCTGAAATAAACTTTCCTGGGAACAGACAAAAGAAGACACACTTCATCAAGGTCAATTTATTTTTCTATTTTTCAACATTATAAGCTGTACCTTGAGCATTTATTTGATAACATGGGAGTGCATCAACTATATTGTGATATTCAACTGTTTGAAAATGAGAAACTTAGCACCAAAGGATCTATAACATTAATTAGAAAATTTAATTTTATATTTGAGTGGTCTTTTGAACAAAAGACCAACAAAATAAATTTATTTTATGAAGTGAAAATTCAAAGATGGTAAGGCAAACTGGGGAGTAAAGACCTCTACTTCTGATGTTTCTTTTTTTTAAAACTGAAAGAAAATATGTCTTACCAAATTCTACACTCAAAATATACTCCTGCATATGCATTGACAAATGCATACACCCCACTTAATTATTTTAGAAATTTAAATACGAA
The DNA here is from genome assembly GCA_013398175.1 of Climacteris rufus. Taxonomy (NCBI): domain Eukaryota; kingdom Metazoa; phylum Chordata; class Aves; order Passeriformes; family Climacteridae; genus Climacteris; species Climacteris rufus. The sequence goes on along the minus strand of VZRZ01007881.1, from coordinate 71,540 downwards.
GAAAGTAAGAGATGTATGAGGACAGAAAAAATTATAACCCAAGCAGATAGTATACATGAATCACCAAAGTTCTTTTAAGGGCTTGCTTCAAACTGGTCTCTTATTAGACAAAACAAGCTAAAAACCAAACAAAACACTCACTTCAGAGAGTTTCTCTGAATGTTTTCACCTTATTGAAGGATGTGTTTCCAGTATGACTTAACAGTGCAACTCATTACTGATTCTTGCAATCTGCAGGCAGAATCCTGAAAAACAGTCAAATTATCTGTAAGAACAGAATAGCAAATGGAAATAAAATGCAAAATATATAGGTTGCTATGAAAATGCTTCTGTAACTCAGATTCACCATGAGTTACATTCACCTATTTTTAAATGTATTTGTAAAATTACTCTATCTTGTAATATTAATACTGAAACTGGCCACTTGAATATATCAAGAAAAAACCCTTCTCTTCCAGACCAAAAATATTTTCTGATAAGAAACTGCATTTGAATAGCAAAAAAAATTGCAGCTTTTTAATCCAACCTGCAAACTACTTGAAGACATTTGGATTAATTCTGGTTTTGCTCATCAGCAAAACCACTATCTTATTAAGCATGAAGTAATAGGAGGTACCCTTCACATGTGTTATTTCCATGGATTACCCAATGCCAGGATAAAACTCTTGGGAGAGAGTACTTTTACTTAATTTCTTTTGTTTCATTTTTCAAAAAAGTAAAATCCAACACTTCCTTTCATTTATTTTTAGGTTACATCAATGAGCTCAACAATAAGCAAGAATAGATTCAAAAAAGAGACAGCTATGGTTCTGAGTGTGCCTTCACATGATGTATATCACACTTATATCATGATGCCTATTTGTAAAAACAACAACCAGAATCCTGAAGCTTGGCAACTCAAATTAATTACAGCCAAACTATTTGTGGAATAAAATCTCAGTTATCTCTCTAAATACAGAGTAGTGGATCATTCTGAGTCCTTTCACAGAGTCATCTCAAATCTGCATTTAGATTGTGGCCAAAAAAAATCAGAAACTTTCTCAAAAGTTACACTGAGGTAAAATTAGTTATATTTGAGCTAAAAGTAAATGTTGAAGTTACAGAAAGTAAGATGAGCATATCACAATCGCATTAAATATGTGCAACTGGTAGCTGATTAATCAAATTATTCAACATACAGCAATAGAAGTAGCATCACAGGTATTTTCTAACTCAATGTTCTGCAAAACAATGCCAACAATACAAATGTAAATAGTGTAAAATATATACATAATGTAAGCATTTTTATTTACGAATCTGGTCATGATCTGCTCTACATGTACATTAAAAAAGGAGGAGGTATTAAGTCTATGCCTTTATTTCCTACTATTTCATTTTAAGTTTCCAGGATTTTAGGGATTTCCATCTCAGGCAAGAGGCTGCAATGGATAAATGCCACAGAAAGAGACATAGAATAATCAACTGTTAAGATGTAAAAGAAAAAAAAAAAGAAAAAACAGAAAAAAGAATCCTCTTTCAGGCTGATCCCAGACAAGAGAGTAAAACCATATGCTGCTTGTTCTTCAGCTACTTTCATGAGTTAAAATTCTTCCTGAAATTGTCAGTCCAAACAATATTGTTTGCTGTGATATTAAGAGTAAAAAAAAAACTAAAAATATACATTCAAGACTTTCAAGACAGTAGAATGCTCTTGTTAACCTAGATATGCAAAAACAATGTTTTTTATTGCTTCTGAGTCTCTTCTGCAATCTATGAATTTCATATAATCCCAGAAAAACAAACTAATTAGCTACTTTAGTTTGGATATTCACTAATCTTACAGAAAATTTGAAGCAAATTATTCCAGACCTTAAATTGGTATGCCAAGTTTTTGCTTTTCTTGAGCTTGATAGCAGCTCCATTAAATATTTATGTGTTAGAAATATGAAGTGCTGTGGACATTTATATCTTAATTCTTATAGACTTCTGGGAGCTTTTTGTCTTGTTTTATCTTGGAGTGTGGTGTCCTTTAACATCAAATTATCCTGATAGAATCAGCCCAACAAGGATTTTACTTACTGCTTGCAGTGAGCTACGAGGTCCTGGCACCCACAACTGGTAATGAGGGGTTGTGTTCCACACTACAGTGTCATCAACAATTACCTGTACAGGACAGTTTGCAGTCCAGCTGTGAGGAAAATAAAGAGGCACAGATCTTCAGATGGTTTGAAATGTTAACAACAATATGGTCTTACATAACTGATAGTTCAGTTTCTTTAACTCATTAATTGCAAAAAAAATCAGTTTCTCTGTTCCTGCAGTGGGCCCTGGTGTCAGCAGCAGTGTGGTTCTTGTGAGCAGCTGCCTCAGTTGCTCAGACTGTGGGATGTTCTTTGGCTTCTGGGAATGAAAGTGTTGTGATCAAGGCAATGATTTTATCCAGAACTCTTTATTATAACTCTTGGGATTAAAAAAAAAAAAAAAAATCCTTCATTAAGAAGCATAGAAAGCACTTTTGTATTTTTTGTGTTCCAATAGCACATACGAATCCCCAGAGGAATTGTAGCCCCATTCTGCTCAGTAGCCTGTACATCCAGAATAAAGCCATCTGTCCTTGGAAAGGTAAAGGTTTCTAGACAGAAAATCTGGCCATGTGTAGAGAAAAGAGAATGTGCAAGCACACTTGTCATCTTTCAGGTCTCATGCCAAAGTAGGATGTGTTCTGGGTAGACGTTTAAAAACCTTTGGCTGAGTTGGAGTCCCTCCTTTTGGAATTCGAGGACAGCACTGCTGGGTGCTTAATTGCAGTTCTTTTTGTCACTCTGGGCAGGGCGTGAACGGATTGCTCATCTTTGAAATTCGGCAGGTCTTACCCAAATTGTCCTTGCTATCTTGAATAAATCAGTCTATGGACAGTTCTAATCTCTAGCAAGTTTGTCAGGATCTGTTCCAGTTTGGGTGGAACCACTGAAAGTTAACACTCTTATCACAATTTCATTCTGCTTTAGGGCAACAGAAATTTGCATGGCAGTTGTTTTTATCAGAAGTTTCTTTCCCCGATTTTAACATTTGTCTCTCTTTCTGTTACTATTTGACATTTCTTAAAAGCTTCCTTTTTGTGGACAGCATATTTAGTTCAATATTAGAAAATAAATTACAATCTTTTTTGGTGTGTGGGGACTTATGGTGATACTTTCAATATTTTGATTTTCAGCATTTTTTTCAATATACCCATTCTCGCATATGTGGAATTACTTTATCCTTCTGTTTATTTCTAAGCTTTTGATCTCTCATTTGCTTGACATAACTAAAAGGGATTTTTAAGAATTCACAATGACTAAAATCCTTATTGTAATAATTCAAAAGAGCAATTAAATAAAACCATATTAGCAAAATATGCATGCAAGCACTAGATAGAAGAACTGTAGAAGAATAAAAATCAATTAAATATAATCTAAATAAATTCATACTTAATAGAAACAATTCAATATTTAAAAGAATTTAAAATTTCCAGCACTGAAAAAGTTTAGATTGCAAGAAACTTTCTGCTTTATGGGAGAGAGAAAACTAGCAGATCATATGCAGCTACACTGAACTAATTCTGCTTTTTTTTTAATATATTAAAAGATAATGCTATTGTAGCAATGGAAACTGCAGACTGCAAATAGAATTCATGCTACTCACAGAAACGAGCTTTCTTTAATCCTAAAACAAATAAAAAGTGTCTTGGCAAGGAGAGATTTGTTTTAAAGCCAAACCAGTGCTAGAAACTGTAAGCCTCAGGAAACTTTTGTCATACAACAGCAGGTTTAATGTAGAGGATACAAAATTCCAAAACTAGGGGATTTTTTTACCATAGTTGAAGAAGTTAGAAATCTTTACTTCAACAGTTAACAAGTCTGACATTTGAAACAGTACTGTTGTGAAATTTCGAAGTCACTGTCCCAGAAGCAGCTATTTGAGCTCTCGTAGTTATCATTCAATACTTGCAGGCTTTGCAAACAGGAGGAAACAACGTGACTGATTTGGATTCTCTACCTATAAAAACTGGAACTTAAAAAGAACAAGAAGAAATTTTGTAACACAAATTTACAGAAATTTGGTAGTAATAAACTGTCATAGCAAAGGTCCTGGAGCAAATCAGTAACTTACTCTGGAACAGTCTTTGGTATGGCCTTGGTGATTAACTCCTCTTTGCCTCAGCTGCATGAGGAACCAGATGGTCCATCCTTAGTTCTGAGCCAGATTAGAAAGATATTTCTGTTAATGGCAGGTGAAGTGGAAATAGGTAGGTAGAGTATTACTCTGGATTCCACACCAAGACTCTCTGCAAGGACTGAAGTACACAAACAGTTTTTTGGGCTTTGTTCTGTACACATTTCTACAAAAACAAATCTATCCCATAATGAAAATAATACCAACAGATAGCCTGAAACAGAAAATCTGTCTTTTCTCCATATAAATTTTTATGATTCAAAAAATGACTGTGACTCTTGAAACACTGATTCAACTGCTTTTAAGGAAAGGAGCAGCAATAGTTGAAAAATCTGATTTTAGCCAGATGAGTGGCCTGTTATCATAAGTCTTAGTACTTAATGATGAAAAATCCCATCCCATCTTAGTTACCAGGGATGCTACAGGGCCTTTCCTTCTCAGAAATACATCCTGCTAAGGAACCACATGGAAAGCTTTAGATTAAATTATATATAATTTGTGCTAACAGAACAACTTTGATTTAGGATATCAAAAGAACAGCTCATTCTCCACAGCCTTAGCAAATTAGCATTACATGTTGCTAAATGTAGACCTAAAGCTTTTTTTAGATAGTCAGCAATAACCCCTCTGCACAACAGTGTGTTTAGGATGATAGGAAATATCCATGTTAAAAAAATACTGAAAGTGACTTATAGGCATCTGTCTACTTCTCTGCATAAGCAAGGATAGGATATTTAAGTACCAGAATAAGCTTTCACATGGCAGATAGAACACATTTTTGATGTGTTTCATCTAACAGGTTTTTTAACCACCTTACCAAGATCCTGTTGGAGTACCTAGACAAACCTGTGTTGATCTACTTTTTCAGGTGACCAGGGTCCTTTTTTCCACCTGTCCTTTAAGAAGACAACTTGACCTTTGCAATAAGTCTGTTACAGTCAGAGCTAAGGATTCATTTTTCCAATTAAAATGTATCATACTACAAAAAGTTTTCCTGCTTCTGTTTCTTCTTTTTGACGTCATACTTTACAAATCAAGATATTCTTTCAGAGCATGAAAAAGCCAAGACATGAAGCCTGTTGGGTTTTTTTCTGATAAAATTAATTACCATAATCACACCATCACCATACCCATCAAAAATCTAAACTGCACCAGTCACACTTCAGTTCATTTTTTTCAGTGGTCTGTTGTTCACACACACACACATAAAGTGGTCTGAAAACAACCAATGTTCTCAGACCTTAGTCTTGCTACGCCTTTGCATGATTCCACTGCTGTACAAAATCTGTGTTTCTATACATTGTTCTACTTAGAATACTGGCTGCAGGGAAGGATTTACAAATCTCATTCTGCTTTACTTTTGCAGGCTTACAACTTCTTCTAACTGCATCTATTTCTTGTGCTTATCCTCAACTTGGAGATTACTTTTTCTGTCACTAAACCCCACTTTCTCATTCTATAAAACTTTCTCCAGGTACTTTACTGAACTAGGGAACATACAGGAAAATGGATTGTGTTTCACCCAAAGAATTAATCCATGCTCTTGGTCTGCTCCACCCAAAATAAGTTAACATATATGAATAAGCACAAAACCTGTTTGCAATGTATTGTATGTGCAGTGCAAAAACCATTGATTCACACCACATTGAGCTAAATTCTGCATTCCTTACATTTAGTAACATCTCACAAGGTGGTTAGTGAGCTTAGCCCAGATCACTCAGAGCCATTACAATATTGTTAGATGTGAGAAAAAAAAAATCTGTCTTTAGAAAGGAAACATTTAGAAAATTATAACAGTGCCAAAATTATACTGTAAAAATCACTGTATGATCTCTATAAGAAAGCTAGGATACAGTCAAAGTGTAATCACAGTATTACTGCAATTTACAAGTTTGTATTTGCAAGTATTTCTCCACCTTATACACACAAATGGGGAAGTGTGTTGCAAAAGATCCCAAGGCTGTTACACATGCTGGAAGCTACTGTGTATTGCCCTCCTTTTTGCTTTACAGTAATAGGAAGCATAAGGTTACAGCTTTTTGAATCTGTAGACATCAGAAAAACTTCAGTGAACTATACTGAATGCAATATATCTGTTTTTCTAAATTTATTTTTTTGGGTTTCTTCGAAATAATAGGTAGAGCCCTACAAACCTATAGGGAATAGCTAAAAAACACCCCAGTGTTGCCCACTCAAATGAACAGAAACTTTTCCACAGATCTGAAATATTTAGAAAAGTTACTCAGACTTCATCCTAAGCATTCTTATTTTACTGTAACAAAAAGTGTACAATAATAACAACTTGTGATTAATGTTTGAATGTGTTGGATTTTTTTTTAAGCTATAACTTCAGGCAGAATCTGTACAACTTAAAATATTCATTTGAGATGTGAAAACACATATACTTTCACACATTCTAGATGGAGTGTTATTCATCCTAGACTTTATTATTAGCCAAAAAAAAAAAAAAACATAAAAACATTCCATCTAAATTCTCTTCAGTGAGATGAATTCATGATAGACACTATTTCCCTTAGAAATAATCTCCTCATTATGTGACTGAACAGTTTTGCCATATCCTCTCCCCCATTTTTCACATCACATCAATTCTGTTTGGATTAGATGTGGAGATACACTGTAAAAGAAACAGTATTTGAAGCCTCATTCCAAATATATGTTTTCCTACTAATTCCCTGCTGCTGCCATCTTCTATTAGCAAAAGCCCCTTTGGGCTTTCAAACAGGAGTACAGAGAAGGCTCTTGGCACACAACATTACAGTTATTGGTACAAACTCCTTAGTAGAAAAAGGCATAAAGACAGCCCTAAATGCAGTCCTGTAGCTCCTTCAGGGTGACATTTGTGGATCCTTCTCTTGAGTAATACCTTTTCATTGTAGAGGGAGATCACTGTATCTGTGGATTTTCAGATATTACTGTTCCCCTGTTGTTAAGAATAAATTTAAAAAAAACTTTAAAAAACGCTGAAAAAACTTAAAACTTAAAAACGCGCTCATAAAAATTACTTCAGGATTGACCCAAAATGCATGTGTTCTGTGTTCTTATGGAAAAATAAATAAAAACATTTAATTAGGGAGAGGAGCTGTTTTAAGGCAGAAAAAAACACCACAAGCAAAACAACAAAAAAACCCAGAAACATTTAAATTTCATTTGTTGTCATTTCAGAGTTTTTAAAGACCTCACAAAACTATATTTTTAAAAGGTGAATTTTAAGAAGGTGAGCATATTAAACTGAATTATTTACACCTAAAAACAACCCACACTTTCAAGGTTCTTTCTGAGAAGAGTCTGAAAATTTGATGCAAGTTCATGCATCATTTCTGTTGAACTGAGTTTTAATTTCTGCCCAGCATGAAATAATTCATAATTCAATTAAGCAAATTTAAGATGATAAAGAAAAAAATAAAGTCTATTTCCACATTGGCTTGCAAATGAGACAGAATGTTCTAACAGTATATTTTATGAAAAGCAGTCACTTAAGTTATTTTTAAAGGATTGTCTCACTTTGCTTTGCAGCACCTCTTTCAGTTCCTACTGACCATCCATAACCATCACGAAATATTTCCATGCCAGCCTTCCCAATCTTCACAAAGTCTCAGCCTCCTTAACACCACATATTGTGTTTAGCAAGAACAGGAATGCAGCCACTCCAGGTAAAATGCAGAGCAACAGGGCAGCAACATTATCAGCAGGTCTGTGAGGGAAGGTAAGGATGACACGAGAAAAGGGATGAGTCAAGATGAGGAGCAGAAAAGTGTCAAGTAGGAGACTGCATCAGGCTGGTGCAATAAAAATAGATTGAAACAGAAGGACTATATGCCTGAAATTTAGTCCCTAATTTAGGCTGCAGGGAAATTGTTAAAAAATAACTCTGGAAAGAAACAATTGTTCTACACTACTACAGCTTTCAAGGATTGATAGAGGTTTTACGTAGATATTGACACAGAGGTATGAATTGAAAGCATGCGGTATTAAATCCTCCTTTCAAAAACAGAGGTTAGTGTCTGCAATTCAGTCTATTGTCAATTTAACCAGAAAATGCCCTTAAAAGTTACAACAGTTAGAATAGCACATAATGTCTAAAAATCAATTGATCTCTGCAGGGTGATTTAAATGGGATCTTTGCTGACCAGTCAAGAAAGCGCTGAAAGGGACTGTACACAGAGAGCTATTCAACACAAAAAGGGAGAGACAGAAATGGGTATGGTTTTCTACTAATGTCTTCCTTTCACAATATTTTTTAACATACTACTGATAACTCTGTTTAAAGATTCAGTAGCCGTTTCCATTTAGCTTGACACAACTACCCATTTACTTGACCTAACTACAAGGGACAGCCAGAGTGATTCAGGATCCTTTTAAAAATATATCAAAGAGTTAACAAATACATAAACAAACTCAAGAATTTACTGGGACCTAAAATATTTGTACAGTAATTTTAGGGAAAAGAATGCTCACAGGCTTCTCCTAATAGCAAAGTGAGGAGGATTGTTTTGGTTTGGTTGTTGTTTTTTTGAAGTCACTTAAGAAAAGTCAAATCAACAGCATTCCATTTATACCAGATTTAATACCTGGAAATGTCCAGTTGGTCTGAAGAACCTGCGGACATAAATAAGCAATGCTGAATGGAAAAGGAGATCTAATATTCTAATTTATTTAATGGCAAAGCAGGGGGTTTTCCCATATATCTCCTGCAAGTATCTTATATTTTTCTTCTAGGAGGTATTTTTCACCATCAAAGGGTAAATTCCATGAAATTTGAATTAGAGAGACATATTCTTATAGCAATAAGCCATGCCAGGGTGTGCATTACTAGACTTATTGGCAAGCCTTTCAAGTGATTGAAGGCACTTGGTCTTCAGGCTGTTTCTTTGCAGCGTACCCAGGACATGCACCAATAGCCTACAAACATACATCTCTGCGGGGCTTATTACTACTACATATTAATCAACATAGCAGTCTGATGTTAGTTACTAGTCATTCCCCCACAGCTAGAGAGGACTGAAAAAGATTTTGTTTGCAATTAAAAGATCACAGTGTCTTGAGGGTCTTGAGAGAAGCAAAGTTTTCAGTCCAAAGAGGTGAGACTTTCAGAGTTCAAATCAGCATTTAATTTTGCTAAAACAAGCAACTTCAGATGCAATACTGTGGTTCTGTACTAAAAGCTGATCATGAACACAAATCTGAGATAAACCGATCCTACAGTGTATCTAAAAAGGACAATAAAGATAAAAATTATCATTCTTAAGATAAAAATATCCTTCTTATCTCAACATATTTTTTGTGATTTCAGTGCCTCAGTAGCACTTGATGCACTCTGCTACATTTACTTTCCCAATTTACAAATCAGAGCAAACCTAACAAAGAGGCAGCTGAAAGTGAGAGAGCACAATTCTTACGGTGTATAAACTCATTCATCAGTATGTGCTAATTCCTGTACATAGTGTCATTTACCTGAGTCTTCTGCATGTTTCTGAAGACATCCTCCTGTATTGCTTGCAATGGCTTGGTGTGTTACCTCAAACTTGTATGCACAGGGCACAACACTAATTGTATTCATGGCTGAAAACATTTTCTTTGGCTGACGGACAGAAAACAAGAATCCTGACTTACATGATTATTCCATTAAAAAATAACTTGCTGTTTAGTTCATTATGGAGCACATGTAAGAGCTACAGTGCATCTGTTCTGGAACTTCAGGGTTCCCGCAGAATCCTGCGTGATTTGTTTATGATGTGGTGATGATTGACTGTCAGCTACTAATAAATGGTAAATAAAAAAGCAACGTGTGATATTAAAGTACTACATTAGCTACATTGTGATTAAATTACAGTAACAGCACCAGCTATAAACCTTTATAGAAACTCCTCAGCCATGCAGTAATTCTCCTAACTATACTATTATGTAGAGCACAAATATTTCTTTGTAAGTCCGAAGCAATACATCAGGGAAGCATTTACTGCTAAAGCTAGATTGAGAGTAAATGCATCTTGGGTTGCTATGAATAAAGCTCTAGCTTCTCATTACTTTATGACAAGACACAGAAATTCACTTTACTTTTCATTTAAGCTTTTCTGCTCCACTTTATAGATGTATGCCTTCACGCTTTTATTCCCTTCTCGCTTCAGCCGTACGTAATAAATGATTATAAATTTTCACATTTGACCACCTCTCTGCTAGTCTCATGCTTAATGCACAAAGTTAGGAAGCTGCAGGTAAAAATTTCACAAACACTTTTATTTATGATGTTGTCCTTGGTAACGGAAATTTCAATGTACTGAAATGAAAAGTATGATTAAAGGGATACGACGTCCTGACAAGGATAGTAGAGGGCAGCCTTCTATTTCCCACTGAAAATATATAATACTTTTTTGACATCAATTTCATAGAGAATAGACATGGGCTAGTCATGAAAAAAAGACACAAACATGTTTCTAACTTCACTGTTGTTCTGCTGTCTTAAATGAAACTTATTCCAGAAATATTTTGTCTGAGTTACAAAGCTTTCAAGTTAAAGTCAGGCACACAGCTAATTTTGTATAAACAAGATATACTGTGCAGTAAAAAAAAAAAAGTCTTACTGATCATTTCCTGCAAAATTTAAAAATAAAACACACCATGTTAAGAGAGATATTCCTTTCCCATTTCCTCTTGTCACTTTCGTGATCATTTTACCACTACAATAGGATTTATTGTTTGTAGCTTTGGTCTAGTTTTGATTCTAAATTCATTTTAGCTAACTCATATTGTCCTATGTAACTAAAAAGTTGTGACAGACTCAAAACCTTTTAGAAGTAGTACCCTAATAATGACTAGTTTATTTTTAATTAAATCCATTTTGTCTTTTCTTTAAAAATATCAAAATAAAGCTTACAACATTAAGAGCATTGTTCCTATTTATGGGTAAATGGGGGAACTGAAGTAACATTAGGGTTATCTAATATTTATAGTTTTAGATTACATCAAAAATAAATTAATCTAAAATCTCAAAAGTGAAATACATCTTCTTAAGCAATTTTTAAAATAAATCACTTAGTTGAGTCTCATAAGTGGTGTAAGTGGGCTCATAATTGGCAGATGATATTACCAATTAAAATAACATTATGACTTAATAAAAATAATAATATCAAACACCTGCTAGACTTTGCCATTGAGACCAATATTCTGTCCAATTTTCAATAGCATGGATACAAATATAAAACATCCTTTTCAAAAAATCAGTGTTGAACTACCACATTTCAGAGAACAAAATTATTTTAAAATCTATTTTTAAAATATTCAGTGAAATAAGGCTTCTACATTTAGACTTTTTAGGAAAAACAGACAAACTAAGCTGTGGAGAGGAAGGGGATAGTTCAGGAGTTCTGTACATCAAACATTGAACTTTTCACCCCCAAAGGACTGTTTCAAATTCTGCTTGGATTGGTGCAAACTAAAACTCGCTTTTATGCATTAGTTACTCGACAATATATACACAAAGCTCCAAGTTTACATTCACTGTCAGATGTGTCTGTGTACAACTCATAGTGAATGGCTTTTTCTGACTACCATTAACTGCCAGAGTTAACAAAGAAATAGTAATGACCAATCTTTTCTTCTAATTCTGTGAATTTTGTTGATAACTAACTTGGTATGGCAACTCTAGCAAGTTCCACCTTTTCTTTAGCAGTACTAATGATTTAAAGAAAAAAATAGAATATCATACCGGTATTAGAAAGTTGTGCTTATTAAACTCTTGAGGCACTGTTTCCCAAACAAGAACTAGGGATTTATTCTTTGCCTTTTAACAAACTTATAAACCATTTGTTCTGTGTCAGGTGCCCAGGCATTACAAGAATCTCCTGGATGTATAGTAAGAACATTTTTCAGTCTGTACTTGTAACAGCATCATACCATTCTCAATAAAAGAAGCTACAAAGATTTTGTAACAGATTCTATTTGTTGCCTATCTATCACAAACCCCTGGAAAACACATTATGCCTTATGTCAGTTATTAAAAAAAAAAACCCACACAAATTATAATGAAAACAAAATTACTGACAATTATAATTTGAACGTCTGTCTTCATCCATTTCAGATTTACTGTTACTCTGAGGTTTTACACCTTGATTTTTTTTCTTACCTCACCACACAATTACAAGCTACTGTAATTATTCCTTTTATAATCATTGCCACTATAATACCAGCAATCAACATTGCTGAGCATTCTGCATAGTGTCCTTACTGAAACACACCCTACTCTAAATGCATTTTAGTATTTGCAGTTTGAAACCTGACAAAAATGTCCTTAGAGTAAACATGTGGGATCAATTATGTGAAATAAAGCATACAGGTTAGAAGTACCATGCCACAGCAGAGCTCACACTTTCTTTTTAACTTGCTAATATCTCTGACCCCTCTCTACAAAAGCACTTTAATCAACATTCATATATTGCTTTTTTTAGTCTTACCATTTAACAAGCTGCAAAAAAATGTTTAGCAATCAATTATATACATCAAGTTGATATGCTGCAGGACTGAGGGTCATTTAAGCTCAGAGCTACAGCTGAAAGAGTTTGGCAAAGCCACATGGGGAGAAAACTCACTTTTTCCTTTTAAACTTGGAAGCAAAAGGACAGCTTAATTAACCCAATAGAGAGTGTCTCTTCAGCCTTTCCCAAGCTCATTGTGAAAGCACTGACAACTGTTCTTTTGGGCCTTAAGAGCATTTGCATTATGTCTTCAAGTTTCAGCTGTGCATACATACAGCCCCAGTAAGAGATGTCACAATCAAGTGATCATATTAGATAAATTTGATCCTGATCACATGGCCTAATCCTGTGCTGGAACAATAACCTAAATCTGGACCTGGCTACTGATGTCTGGTATGAGATATGGGTCAGTGAACATAAGTGCTCTATTTGTAATCATAAAAAGAGAGATAATGCATAGGATGCTAAACTATTGCTTTGCCTCCCCTTCATCTTATGGGGAAATTGATGGTCCATATTCTCCAGAAGGATAGGGAGAGGATGTGGCTGATTAGGAGTCAGGGGTTTGCTCTGGCTGTGCATCTTTTAAAGAGATTTCTTTCCTCTCTTAGCACTCTTTTCAGAAGAATGTGAGTAATAAGAGAAGATTCCCTACTGTTCAACAAAGGCATTGCTTTTAGGGGAGGGAAGTTTGCTTCATTACTTTATTAATCACCACCCAATTCATTCTAAGTTCTCAGGCAACCCAGCATGGCTTCTGAGACAGCTCCACCTACTTTTCTTAGGGTTCCTATGCAAGCCAACTTCTTTGCTTTGGAGAATCTTCAGGCTGTCACATTGCTTGCAGTGTCTTTGCTTGTTCCCAGATAAGCTAGTGCCAAGAACTGTAGCTTTCTCTGCCACTGACTCTGACAGGGACCAGGAAACTTGATTTTGTTAGGGATTTACTTTTGCTAGTATTAATCCCATAGCATCGAACTAGGGCAATCACAATCTTTGTTTAGGACAAACAAACAAGGCCATTTCATTGATGTAGTTATTTTCAAATAAGTGCTTACTCACCCCATCAAGTCAACAGTTGAATGGGAAGTATAATTTAGAGGCTTGACTTATTTTTTCTTTACAATAGTCTCCAAAAATAAGATAACCAGAATTCTTCCAGAGCCATATATAAAGTGAGGTGTAAAGGGCACATACAGGACACAGTACCTACCTTAAGCACATCCCAAGTATTCCCAGGGCCTTGGCACAAGTGCTGCAGAGTTAGCAAATGTCCGAACACTTCAGATTGCACCTAACAGACATCTCAGGGTTGAAAAGACAAAGGGAAATCTTGACAGACGGTAGCTCTGTCCAAAAATCGTTTACTAAGTATGGATGTTCTGTAGTTGTCCAAGATAAATACTCAAGTGGGTTTTAGTTTGGAAGTAAGACTAAGAATATTGTTTCTTGCCCTTTTTTTGTGGTGGTTCTCAACCTAAACGGGGTATTTCTCTGGATTACTACAGATGCATTGATCTGACTCCAACCTGAAGTTACTGAGGTTTTATAAGACAGCAATAAAGCTCTCTTTGCATTAACCAGCCAAGCACATCAACATTTTAATGAACTGTTTTACGTGGTTCGTTGAGTAGCTCCTAGTCTCCTATAATACAAATCACTTCTCCGTCACAGTTGCCCCTCTCATCCAGGCCTTTCTTCTCAGTGTGTGAGCTGGAACTGGAATAGCAGTTCTATGGATAATCAGCAAATATGCCACTGTAGTCAGTACACCTCCCAGCAGTACAAATGTTTAAGGTATTGTGTCATATAGAGGAGATCCCCAGCAGTCACAAGCAGCTGCACTGTAATCACCAAGCAAACTGCTCGGGACCTCGAGAAAATCAACCTCGTGGAGCTACCGCACTGCGCCGCAAGCGCCTCACACAATGAACTGCAGCGTTGCCGTGGAGGACTGGGGGAGCTAAACTGTCATTAATCATAGAACAGCCCACCTCCCAAACAGGTATTTCTGTTATATTGACCTACAGGTTGAAAGAAATGATTGAAATCAACATCAGTGTAGACCAACTCTCCTTGGAATAATTAAATTACATTAATGACAAGTATTTTGGTGTATTCTAGTCAACCTTTAAAAGCAACATAAAAAGCATAAAATATTTATTGTTATGTTTTCAAATAGACTTCATGACACATTATGTATTTTTGAGATTAAAGATTAGTTCTAACACATGATTTAATAATGAATGCAAATTATAAATGAATATTTAACAAACCATATCACATTTTATGTCTTAACATATCCTTTACCATTACTGTGACTGAATGAGAAATGGCTCTGTGATGTATTGTCCTGCTGCCCAGGGCCCTGGTGTTTTCACCTTGATACGGCCTTTAAAATAAATTAATTTGTTAACATTTAAGAACTCTGTGTAAGCGTTGGCATAAAACATTTATAAGTCTATTTATGATTGAATGAGCCATGCACTAATCAGATAATATTTATCGTAATAATAATTTATTTGGCCAATTGTCCCATGAAAAAAGATTTGGAAATGTTTATTTCCAAATTGAGTTTAGGATTAAGTGGTACTAATGGTACCATAAAGATGTTATATAGTGTTAATATAACCTGAGTATTAAAAACATAATGAATTTGCTATTTATGAACCATTAAGTTTTACCTCAACCCTAGAATAAACTTCAGATCATTGCAGACCTATTAATAACTTTTCTGTTTTCTCTTTCTTTTATCTTTATTTCTTTCTTTGCTTTCCTCTACATGATCAGTCATGTCTTTTTATATTTGCAGAATTAATTAAAATATGCTTTGAAAAGCAATATTTTGTTTTATTCTGAGTAATATTTTTTAGTATTCTGTGTGCTTAGGTGACAATACAGACTTCTACTACAGAATGACTTTTTTTTTTTACTTTTCATTATTATTTTTAATGCTGTATCTATCCCTATTAAATTTATTTTGATGTTGCAGATAAAAAGTGCAAGAAATAAAGGCTTCTCAGTTTCATAATGTTATTCAAGTGGCCTAGTTCATACTTTCTGAAGAGAATAAACTACCTGCAACTTAAACCAAAACATGGCCATTACGTTGGGTAGGAGTTTCACTAAATTCCCCAGCAAGTTTCAGTGATTGAAATAATAAATCTCCTCTCTGCCACTGCTCAGCTGAGCTGACCACGTAGATGACTGTCCTAATTTAATCAGTTTGGAGTGAGACTTAGAGTAAGTCATACTAAGAGCTTGGCTAGTCATGTTTTATATTTACATAACATTCTAAATATTTAAATATTAGTGAAAAATATTGAAATAAATTCTGATAAGAATTTTCTTCTAATAGCCCTTTCAATGCACTATTTCTACACTACTCATGACCAAATACTGTGTTTAAAGAAGAGAGCTTCAGATAATTTAGGAAAAACAGAACAATAAATTAAGAACGGAAAGAGGAGGATGGGCCGGGAAGGATGAGATTCAAAAGGACACTATGACTAAAGGACAGTAAGAAACAATGAAATTATTACCCATAGGTGTGCAGGAAATTAAAGGAAGAATTCAAAATGAGTTTGTTAACTGGCAAGACAAATCTTATGATGCCAATCCTTACTCTATTCTGGTGTCTGCCCTGTCTGTCTGGAGTGGATGATCATACAGAAGTTTGGGTGTTCAATTACTATGATTGTTTATATATTTTAGCATGTTTCCCAGACATCCCTGCCTCTGTCTGTAACCTTCTCCCAGTCATGTCTCCTTACTAGTTTTTGCCATTATTTTCTTCACATTTCAGTCTCCAATGCTCTTTGTCATTGCTGTTCTCTGGTGTTCACTTATAACTATTTCTGACATATGCTATGCAACCCTGTAAGACTTATCTCATGGTCGGTTTGGGGATCACTCCTACGTAGGTCCCATCTCAGTTCAGATTGTTTTTCACATCTGCTGCCATGACTGATTTTCCTTCATTTCATGACTCTTAAAAGAGATCTAAGAGTTTGCAGTACTACATCATGGACTGAAAATACAGTTGCTGTTTAATAGATTTGGAGAGATCTTATTTTAAATTATTAAATTTTTTCAAGAAAGCCTAGTAACTCAGTTCAGCCCTCACAATTATTTGGCATGATAAAGTGAAAGCAAACAGATCCTGGCAGGAAGAAAAACTAGCTATTCACTAGCTATATTTCCATATCCCTGCTTATTACCAAGTTTTGTGATTGATCTGACTAATCCCAAGTTAATCATAGTACAGTAAAATAAAAGGTGAGAAAGACAATTATGTGAGTGATGCAGTGCTTACCTTTGTTTTGAATTCAAAAAGCAACCATTCACATGATGCAGGGTCATCCTTGCATCGATCTCTTCACATGCAGACAAAAACCAAAGCTGAACTGGATGACAGACTAGTTTCACTCAGTAAAACAACATTTCTATTCTCCACAGTATTATCCACGACCCAGGAAGCTTTCCATCCAGACCTAAATCCAGGAGAGATAACAATATTGTTTCTCCTTGCCACATTTTTTCCCCAAAACTCAAACTCTGTCAAACACTCTACACCAGTGTCTTTTTCATTTATCAAGTGAACAGTTAATACAGGTGACATAAAGCACCATTCCTAAGACAAGGAGAATTTAAAAGCCAAAGCAGCACATC
Organism: Climacteris rufus; assembly: GCA_013398175.1. Lineage (NCBI taxonomy): Eukaryota > Metazoa > Chordata > Aves > Passeriformes > Climacteridae > Climacteris > Climacteris rufus. The sequence continues at coordinate 54,186 of VZRZ01007881.1, read as the reverse complement.
AGACTGCAGTGTGAGAATTAAACAAACTTAGTTTGAACGGTCCATGTCCTCAAACTGTTGGCATGGTATATCAAGCCTGATGCACGTTTCAAATCTGATTAAAGTTCTTTCTTTTTGTTTTTCTTTTTTTTAATCCAAATCATCTTAGTTTTACTCTAAGGACAACAATCTCCTTAATTCCACAGAAGGATTTCCCGGGAAGATATGTGGATTTGCCTGCACTGCCACCATCTTTTCTAAAATTCTCAGCAAGCCAAAAACCCCCACTGAATGCCCTAATATTCATTCTGGGCCTTACTCAGTGCCCATAAAGACAACCAAAACAATTTCATAGATTTCGGTAACGCTTTCCGTGAGGCTCCGAGGCAGCCAACCACCATAAATCAGCAGTTTCATGGATTCTTCTCTCTCAGCTCTCTTGAGCTCTCTTAGAAATCTCATGGTAGGTACAGCCTAATAAGCTACATAAGACATGTTAAAATATTATGCAGCACTGTACACTAAAGCAAAAATCATGAAAATTACTTCATCTGTGACAACACAGAAATTGATTCAAGGCTCACACAAACTAGCATTACAGTATTAGGTTTGTGTTTCTGTTACATCCATTCTGCCACATGTTTGCTTACATTTTCTGCTTTGAAAATTAGCAATTACATTTACAGCCAAAAGACAGGAAAGCACCAAAATTCAGATATGTGAGAGAGCATGAAACTGATGAGGGAGAAATAATAGAGAGAAATCAAACAGCTGCTTCAGAAAGTGACAATGCTTTCAAAATTAGCACCTGAAAATTTAGGAATGAAGAAAACAAAAACAATTCCCAGCTGAAGCATAGACAAAGAAGATAACCCTCCCATAGGAGCACAGCATGATAAGTAGCCACAGGGAGAATCACTGTGATCAGTCAGAAAGGCAGGAGAGTTATTAGCTTAGCCCTGAACCTCCTACTTAATGTGGGGCCAGTGGTGATAGTTAACAGACCCTGGCTAAGGTGACAAGCTTTGGACCTGCTTGAGGAAATCCAATTGAGAAGCAGCCATGAGGAACAACAAGCTAGAAACAGATGTTTCAGCTACCAGGATGTGCACACATTTAACCTGAATATGTAGAAAAAATATTATTTTCTATAGATAGTGATTTCATCTCCTTCTGCAGCTCAGGTACTGTCAGGTCTCATTATCCACAGCTAAAATGCTTCCTTCACATTTTGGAATAGATCTTAAATTCAAGTAGAACTGTTTGAGTGGTAGCTACTGAATGAAGGATTCAAGGCACTGGATTAATATTCTGAAGATAATTTAGTATTCAAGCAAAACAAGACTAAAGTCATGAGAATACAAAAAGTGAAATTTCAACAGTTAAAACAATTACTAATACCAAAACAATTACTAATACCCATTTAACCCAGCATAAACCACTGGGAAAGCTAAAGCTTTCTTTCAGCTGTCAATTCATATTGAGGCAACTAAATTTGATCACATGTACATGTATCAATAAATAGCCAGACTGCTGCCAAAATGGGACAGGAACAGGTTTGTCAGGACCTAATTACACTCAAAGGCAATTATACCAAATACAACAAACAAAATGTCAGACTTAAGCTAGTGCATCTCTGCATTCCACAGCATATGAAGGAGAATACAAAAGTCCTATGGGATGTTAATATCATATATAGAACATATACTCTGGTGCACATTTTCCTTTGCAGTTCTATAAACCTCATTAACATTAATGAAAACTATATATGCACCTCAAGAGGAGAAAATGCCCTGATAGGTTGATTTTTACAAGAAATTTACTATTCTCAACACAACGTATGCCTGTTTCAGATTTCAAACCCATCCCATTTTAGGGACGTACAACATCCCTAAATAGTTACTGCTAAATTTGTTTATGGTTCTGCATTAAGAAGTAAAATAAATAAAACATGCATAACAGAAATTAACACCATTGAATGCCTGCAAAAGCCTATCTCTGAGCACACAAGGAAAAGTGAAATATCCTTACGAACAACATTTTTTCTATGCCTTTCTTAGCTTCCAAGCTTATATAGCTGCAGGGGATAAGAGTAAATTAAGATACTCTTTCAACCTCTTCATTTTATGTATTGAAAATAAGTTAAAGTGATATACATGTATGTTCTCTTTTGCTGCCACTTCCCAAGAAAATAATCTCAGTAATTTCCAAGATTAATAATAAAATAAGAAGTCCCTGACAAAAGCTGGGGTTTTTTTTGTGGAACCATAGAATTCTTTACTCTTGGAAAGACCTTTAAGATTGAGTCTAGTCATTGCTTCTAATTAAAGCAAAGTATGATAAATTACTTGGATATTTAACTGAAAACAAAACCAAGGATGTTTTCAGCTGCCTTTCTCCATTTAAATAATATAGCGGGGGCAGGGATGAAAGGAAGGATTAGTACACAAAATTTAAAACTTCTGAGTTCTAAATTCACAAAAATTGCATGTTAATGATAGGTGTTTTTCCAAATTAGAAGCACTAAGGGTTGACATAAGGATATAGAAATTTGTGTCCAATACAGCCTTATAGTACATTGTTTCTTGTGAACCCAGAGCAAAACTTTTTAAAAATATGTCTTCAGCTTGTTTTAAATAACAATATTTTTAGGAACCTCAGGAGAGAAAGTTTCTTCATAACATAGCTTCTACTTCAGAGGTACTCAGTTTTCAGAAGACCAGGAATCTACCTCTCTTTTCATAAATAAATATTTTATTTCAACCACTTCAAGAAGCTACAAGCTTCTCCCAGCTGAACAATGGTACAACTTCCCTAAAATAAAACAGATTTTTAAAAAAAGTAAGTGTTAAAGCCTGGACTGAATAAAATATCTGCTCTACTTGCACATAGTGAGCAATTCAGATTATTCTCTCTTTTCTGCCATCATGCCCATGAAAATCTTATCTTAGCAAAAATTTTGTTTAAACAGTTGTCTATTTTATACACACAACTAAACAGTGACCCTAAGTTTAAGAAACAAAACGTTATGTTCTAAAGCAGAGTAATTAATGTAAAAAAATTAATTGATCTTTGAAATTCAAGTAAACAGACAAAATAAAATCAAATATGTAAAAAAAGTTTGTATCTCTTTTTAAAGTTAAGTATTATTTTGATTACCTTTGTATAACATATCCTTACATTTCAGGTAATTGAAAGCATAGCATATTAGAACAACTAAAATAAAGCTGGTATCTGACGGCAAAGGTGCCAAACACCAAGCTTTCTACGAAGTTCAACCCTCAAAATAACAATAGGAAAGAATAGTTGTGCCTGCAGGAAATCTAGAAAGATGCTACAGTTTCACCACAGAGGCAGACTATGTCTGTTGTACACCGTGAATTGCCCTGTTCAGTCCTACATTTCTTTACTCAATACTATGCAAATGTTCTAAAGATTTAAAATAAAGTATACAACAAAACATAAAAGCAGATGTAACACAAACTTCAACAATTATGGGCTATGAGGACCTCTAAGAGCAAGAAAAAAACTGATTAAGAAAAAGCACCAGAAATTAACCCTTAGTACTTGAAATAAAATTTTCTTTTATCAGGATAACATGTGGAAATATTATAATAGAAAACTGCCATTTATATGGTACCTCATGTACAATTTTCTATACTGATGAAAAAGGGAAGTTTTCATTATTCATATCTTATACTTGAAAAAGCTGAAAGACAATGTATTAATGCAAGATATATCAAAATATCTACCCTGAATTTTGCTAGTCCTGGGAATCAGGGCAGGGGTAAATAAATCGAGACATACTGGTTTGTACAACCCTCCTTACAAGCAAGGGGGTGATAGGGTTGGTTAGCACACCATCATTTCAAGCTGCCTGGGCACATCATATCTGTTTATGGTTGGGTCTACATGAGGCAGTTTTTGGCATGTTCAATTCCAGCCCATTCATTCAAATTCAATTCCTTATTTTGAATAAAATTATATTACACTTAGAGTGGACAAGTGAATCTTCTTCCCAGCTCTTTGCTCCAGTACGAGTCCAGCTACTTCCACCCAGGGCAGCTGAAAGTCTGCAAGTAGAAAGGACAATTATCCAAAGAAGTCACTAAGACAGCCAAGGTTTCCTCTGCCCCTGCTGCAGTATTATGTGACTTCCAACACTGCTAAACTGCTTTACAAGCATGGTTATAAACTCCAAGTAGCATAAATCATCCCCCTCAACAGGTGGAGAAATTAATGGCAAAGAAAATTACCAAATGTGCAAAATTGTCTGGGAACACTTAAGTACTAATCAATGCGTAGACCTGGTTTTCCTGCATGCCAGTGATCGGTTTTACACAGCTACCAGACAGCTTGCAAGTTATTGGCAGAAAGTTTCTTCTTTAACTGAAAAGGCTGAGATTATGGCAGACACTATTCAGTATCTGTCAGCCTGTACTGCTATGTTTCCTATGTTATTTCCATGTTTTTTTCTGTTCTATATGTGGCACTAGACTTGGACTGCAAATAAAGTTTTTTTCTTCACAAGTCAATTAAGACTTATTTTTTCATTATCTGTTATTTATTCTTTGGCTGTAACTCATCTGGCTTCTAATTTTCAAATAGATTTTTTTTAAAAATTTCTATTTCAATACTTCTAGTGGAATATCAATAAGGATAAGATGATTAGCGTCTAAAAAATAATCAGCATCCGTATGAAGTCCTATGTATCTTTGGCAGGATCTGAACAATATACTTTCATAAAGTATTCCAAAGGATAGTTATGCAATGGCTTTTTTGTCTGTAAGTAGATACAGGTCATACAGCACAATCATTTTTAATGCAGCAGGCAAACATCTAAAAGAATGTGTTCTGGGGAAACTGAAGGATAAAAATGTGATTTTTTTTTTTTCTCTTGCCTTAATTTAGGTGGATTTAAAAATTACAACCACAGAACAAATGCTTTCATTGTAAAGGTAGAGGCTAAAATACCCTCAAAGACTGAAGGCCATTCCACCTCAACATGCTGAGCGACACTTAGTGGCTTATGTACAAATTCATCTTATTTGGCACTGAAGAAGTGGCACAGCACAGGGTGAAATAACCACAAACCCCCAGTACGCGCGTGCCATCATCTCTGCTGTCTCTAACACAAAGAAGTGTGGTGATATAGAAAGAAACAAGGAGAAAAGGAATGTCATCTCCAAATGTCCTTGCTTTTGTGTGCTTCACTCAGATTCCATTGTCATTTGTTGGGCAATCAGGCTAAGACACCTTTGTTTTCAACTCTGTTCCAAATATAATTTCCTGATGTAATCCTGTTTATAACCACTATGAACATTTGTGACCCTAAAAGGTATCCTGGCAACATTAATGACCCAAACATTAATTCTTAAAAAGGCAGTATGTCAGTTTACTGACACAGATTCATTTTTGCCCCAAATAATCAAACTAAAAATCCTCCTAAGAGCTAAGTGAGGGTCTCACCTACAGAACCTCCTACCCTCAAATAAGAAAGTTGTAATCCAACAGCAAGATAGGAGAGTAACTTGGGAAATCTATAAAATTAAACTTAAATGCCTTTCTTTTACATCAGAAAAGGAGGATGAGTCTATTCTTACCACACACCCACTCCCCCTCCCAAAAAAAAGATATCTAGATGAACCCCAATAAAGCCTTTTTTAACTTGATGATCCATTGCTTTGACATCTTTGGGCATTATGTGTTTCATGGAGTATTGTATTAAATGGAAACAACAGAAATTAATTTCAAACCCAAGTACTTTAGATCTGTATCTGAAATGCAGATGCATGTGTCTCACAAATGATTGGTGTGTTTAAAGTACAAAGTTGATTGACACATGCTTTCACTTAATGATGGTAATTACAAAGAATAACAACTCCAAGCCACATCTGTTCAATGTAACAATCTTGTTGTGCTATGCAGATTACACTGAGAGCTGTCAGAAATGCCAATTTTACCACAAATCATGCATAAGCACATTTGTAAGACAAGAAACAGATTAATAAGCATCAACACTTTTCTGTAAACACTTGTTGAAGAGAATAAAAGCTGTTAGCACTGAAGGAAATGATACAACAGTGGATGCTTTTTCTATCAAGCTTGAAATAAGAAATCACAGGAAGGACAAAAGTGCAGGCTGAATTCCCAAAGAACAAGTCCCCCTGTAGCAGATCAAGATGGAAAACTCAACGATAACACTACATGTGAACAATACAAAATCACATTTTTTCTTTCCTTTTAATCAGTTCTCATTTAAAATCTTCATTTTTGGCAGCACAAGATAGTATAGAAACAGGGAATTTTTAAGGTGTGCTAAATTAAAATAGTCACTTTTTTTTTAATTGCAGAACATGCAAATCAAAATTGAACCAGAAACTACTAAACTAAGAAAACTGAAGTCAGTTAAGTCAGAAACCTATGAAGTTTTATATCATATTATAATTGTAGTGGCTTTATTCAAAAGCTGTTTAAGAGTCATATTTTTTCTGTAGCAAAGGAGCATGGAATTATAGGCAGGCAGTCTCAGACGAGTCATTAATGTAACATGACTTTGTTTGCTTTCCTATGCCAGAAGACATTACAAGATACAGCTGACATATGATGTAATTGCAGAATAAATAAATAACATGATTTTTCAAAAGTGTCTTATATGTATTCCTCTGTAAAATACAATTAAAAATTGAAATAAAAAATTTTTGTCTCATTGAGAAGTAGTTTTCCACTGTGACCTAGGTGACTCTAAATAATCAACACAGGAACAGTACATGCACTTATAATAGAAACTTAACACATCATCTTTTTTAGTTGTAAGTATTTCTTTTCCCAAATTGTCTAAACTTATTCTTGTTCAGACTTCAACAGCAGATAAACTGTACACTTTGTAAGTGGACCAGTTAGACATCCTGCAGATTTAGCCAGAGATGAGACCTTCTGTGTGCATCATTTGCTTTTAAGTTTAGATTTAATTTGCCTGAGTTTGATCAAAATGTTTTTTTAATATTTATTGAAAATGCCGGTAGAACTGCCTCAGGCATTTGAAGCATACAGGGAAGCCAACAATTATTTACAGCACCCAAAGATTTCATAAAAAGACTATTTACCACCTAAGTATTATAATCTACAAAATGTCCAGAAAGAGGAGGACAATTATTTCCATACTCTGGGCTTATTCACTTTGCAATAACATGAACAAAATATTTTTATACTAATACGAGAAATCTTACAGAACCTTGTCTCACATCCTGCAAACCACTTACTTACTAGGCTATCCTCCTCAAATCCATGAAGTCACATACAAAGTTTGGCTCATTGAATATCAGGTTGGAAGGAACCTCAGGGTCCCACTTTTATTTAGTATAAAATTCACATACCTACAGTTTTCTGTTAAAACTGCATAATTCCTATCAAACTACCTACCTGCATCTGTGATCAGACTGGAGATCACACTTCCCTATAAGGAAACCAGGGAAATATTTTGAAAACACATTCAGAACTTCTAAAGCTTGCATTTAAAGCTGTCTTTAAAAATCTTTTGAACATTCCAACAAAGAAAGGCAGCTACCAGGGTTTTAAACATGTAATAGCATTGCTTCTATCAAGCCATTAACAATACAATTAGTATTCAGTGGTTATTTATTGTAACTGTCAAGCAGCAGCAGTGATATCTCTCAGCCAGCAGGTTTGCAAACTGTGTTCCTGTTCCAGCCAGGGTTGAAAGTTCTTGACTAAGGAGCCCACCTGCCCATCAGAATGATCACTTAACTCTCTCTTCAGGGAATGGCACAGTGTGCTTCCTACTGCAGGAGGAAAGGATTCTCTAACGTAATATTCTTCATCACAACAAATATGTAAAGCCTGAGCAAATTTTCTCAGACACAGCTGCTTCTAGGGTATCTCAGCAGTTGAGTAGATGATTTGCAGAAATTCCACTGGGAAGGAGGTACTTTAAAAGCTGCCAGGGAATGTGATAGGGCCAGAAGAAGAGTGAAGAGGCACAGCTGTGACAGCTGAAAGCAGGATAAGCTGCCACTGATCTGTTTCTATGCTTATCACAACACCCATTAATCAATTCCAATCACAGCAGGCCCACCAACTAAACTATACTCCACCTCTCAAAAACTGACTACTCAGCCTTGTAATCTTCCTGAAAAATTGTTCATCTGAAAAACTGTCAGAGGCACTGTATTATTTGCTTTATTAAAAAAAACTATATTTGCTTTTTTTAAATCAAGCAAGTCAAAATATCCACAACCTTTCTTCCCAAAATTGTTCAAAATTTCACTTTCTCAATTTTCCGTGTGTGCACAATTTTAAATGCAAAGAAAGCATTTCCCTTCTGCTTTCTCTAAGTTGTCCCATAGATGTTAATTTTAGTAAACTTGAGGTCAACAGTGGACCTATAAAAGGTCTTCAAGACAACCTAGAATATAAATAGTTTTTGCCGTCATTTTAAAAGAATCTCTTTAAATACAGTTCTTCATGAAAAAAATGAATTAATTTTAAAATGTAGAATACAGAATACATAGTATGCACCGAATTTTGCTAATTGAAGCATATATTTTGATTGATGGTAGATTTCTTATTTATTTCATAATTTGCTTTAGTAAATTTTCTTCCCACTGACATTATTGCTACCATAAATATGAGTTTTATTCTAAGCCAACGGCTGAGGGCACACCACTGACCACTCTTTGTATATATCACCATATATCACCAGCTCACCTGATGTGCAAATTCTGCAATTTTTGAAGGAGTAGGGACGAGTCTTATTTGTTCAGTACATAACTTGCAGTAATATTTGTTCCCTAGAATAAGTGAGAAGGCAGTACTGTAATTTGCTTGCTTTTTCACTAATTTTGTAGTCATTGCTGTGTTTTACAGTTGCTGCTTTTGTTGGCCTCAGCTCTGTTCACACCAAAAAAGCTGTGGTTTCAGATGTTGCAACATCAGTGAATTAAATGCAGAACAAGGCAAATTGCAAGTTTCCTAACATGTTAAGGATAACACAGGAACACCTTCCATAGATTCTCAAAAGCAAACCTGACAAGTGAGAGCTGGTGGAAGGAGGAGTGGCAGTATCTGAACGTGTGGCCCCAGCACACTCTGTTCAGGGGAACTCAGCCTGGTGTTGACAGGCCAGAAGCTTTAAACTCAACTTGCCATCAAAGAAAGCACTTCATCAGAAGCCTGGCTACTTAAAGCTACCCGTTGGAAGGATTAAGTGCACTTTGTATATCTTTTTGTTATGTCAGTTTAAACCTTGGAAGGAGGTTTTCAGAATAACCAAACATTTAGAGCCAGAGTCCCTTTACTATCTAATGGTATCTCTGCACCCAAAGATGGTGGCAGGTTTTGCAAAATCTCCCAGTATGATACACCACTTCAACAGCTTTTGTATTTATGCAGCTATCACATCACTGCAGAATTGTATTCAGCCCTTTTATAAAGAGCTGTGTATTTTGATAGTGGCATGGGTTTACGAGAACTAGATGCCTGTTGTAGCATTTGTGGAATTTGACTAATTTCCATAGAATGGCCCTGTTATTTCCAAGACCACGTTAGAAATGGGTGAAATTTATAGGGCTTCAGGAGTTCTATTTGCCAAGAGTTGCTATTATTTACACAGCATCAACAGTTTTCTATTTGATTCACAAGCAAAAGAAAGAGCCTAGCATAATTACTGTACAACAGCACAGAAAACCAAACAGCACAATTTATACTACTCCTATAAGGAAGAGTAGTCCACAATTACCACTGGCAAGGAACTTGCTTAACTTTTGAATTCCTCCTTTATTTAATAGGATGGTGTCAACCATCTAAGTGTCAAGAGAGGTCTTTCATGCTCCTTTTAAATCTCTTTTATTAGCAGGACAGAATTCTGAGAGATCCTACAGGTTGTTCATGTAATACATATTATCATGTGATATCACATGACCTATGTTTATGCTTATTAATAAAATCTTTTGGCAAATAGATGACTATGCAGTATTTGCATTACAGCATGGACACAGTAAACATGCTGTGGATATTCTGAATATAGAATCAAATCATCTAAGTCCTGTGATACTTTTAATTGCGTTTCAAACCCTATGAAAAACTTGGTAAGTACAATAAAATTGCTGTATATTTTAATATGTATTACCTTCCTACCTTTTGACATATTGGTAATACTGGAGATTTAAGGATTTTTCCCCCTCCCTTCAAAACAGGTACAACCCATTCTTCTTCTAGCTGGCATTTCTAGGAACAGTAGCATAGTGTAAAAATAATATCTGTATAATATAAAAGAATTTTAATTCTCAAGCCCTGCAATAATTTCCAAATTCAATCCCTCCCCTTCTTACCCATGTTTTCAATTCTAAAGTCCTTGGGACATAAATTTCCTCTGCAATTGGAAAATGCCTACCAAATACTGAACATTTATACAACCTAAATAATAACAAACACCTTTACCTAAGCAAATTCCTGATGCAGCCTCTACAGTAGTGAACTAAAAAAGCTTCACCTTCTTCAAACTACTCTTACAATCTGATTTTGCATTTACACTATAATAGAAATCTTGATATATTTCTCATGTAAAAATTAACAAGAAAAAGTCAAGGGGAAAAACATCTGCTTCCACCAGGCAAAGCATAGGTTAAGAAACTACAGGCAGCATCAATGTAGAGATAAGTATCCCATGAAGATGGAATATACTGGTGTGCTCTGGATATAGTGACATTTAAGAGTACAGAAATAATAGAAAACAAATCAGATGTGCACAGCCATAAAAATATGAGTACTCTCTTTATAAAAACATACTAGCACAAAAATTGAACACATACCATGTTTAGAAGAATCTAACAGGAACCTAATAACTTGGTCCCAAAACCACTACTCTACACAAATAACACTTTTCATCATAAAAGAGCATTGAAACTATCAAAAGAAATGTACAACTCCCAATTTATGGAAACAAATGCTGAAATGTTATAATCAGTAAAAGTGACTGCCAAAATACAATTATCTTATTCTACACAAAAGCCAACTTTGTACATTCAGAGTTCTATTTTCAATTCTATAGTGACAAAAGTACATCTTATTGTGACTATACAGCCCAAAAAGAAATAGGAAATGGAGCTGGTGCAGTACACTGCCTATGAATTATTTAATTTCCTGTTGAAAATCCCTGGCAGATGACTCCTTCCTTACAAAAGACATAGGAAATTAAGACATTTCGTAACAGGGGAATTTCTGCTAAGCAGTAATCACCATAACACTGTGTAACTGTAAAAGGTATCAGCATTCTGCTAAATAGATGGCTCCCCCAATTTAACACCTAGACAAGGCAGAGAAATATTTCAGTCACATTATGCCTTTGTTCTCAAAGAAACTTTCCAATATAAGTCAACTTAAATGTATCAGCCACAAGAACCCATTTTTAGGTTTATCTGGTTGTAGTAAATTTTTGATGTTTCCAAAATACTGTGATGAATTTCAATACTGTTTACAAAACAGTTATTTAGATACTGTGAACAGCAAATTCTCTCAAGGATTTCTTCTTCTATATTTAGAATTCTATTTTCTTCTGAAAGCCCCATTATCCAAGAATTCAGGAGAAAAGCCAACTATACTGTTGGCCACCACACAATGTTTGTGAAGGACACGTCACTGATGTCTTTACTTCTCTGAACAGAGAATGCTGTAAATGCCCTCTCAGGACAGCAGTGCTGGTTTGAACACAGAGCAGAGAACAATCTTTATTCCCTGGACAGCACAGCCTACCAATACAGTGTTGCCAGTGCAATGTGTCAGAAATGTGTTTTATGTATTGTATATCTTAGTGAAGCCTCATCTTTCCTGGACCACAGCTGCAAACTAATAGCATGGAAGTCTAGTCTCAAGCACAGGGAAAAAGGGCCATTAAACTGACAGATTAAGAAGTAGGTTCCACAAGAGTTCTAGGTCCTGTAAGAACAGTTACACATCTTCATCTGACATCAATATTAAAAAGCATGGGCAGGCAAAACTGCAGGGCTCACCTAAGGCATCACTCAAGTTCAAGTGATAAAGCCTCCTTTTCCTGTTACTTCATATCAGGATGTCTGTCTATACCCAGGCCATGGTTAACTAAGCTACTTTACAGAGCTGTAACAATATCTATGCCAAGTGTACACTATATTAATAGCTGAATTCTTAAAACAACTTATACATAATCTATTCCCTAAGGGTTAAAAAATACCACTAGGCAGATCTCCCCAAAGTAAAGAATCTATTTATTTGATAAGATCTGTTCTTAAGCAGATCACTGATTTGCCTTGCAACTGAGAGATAGGAATCTAATCTATTTGAATACTTTCTCCTCCATCTGTTGAATGAGAGTTTCTCACCTTTGCAAAGGACTATGAGAGCTACTAGATGAAGAACACTGTAGATTTTCATGTAATTCCAGCTGCAGAACAGGAGATGTTTTATGATGACTCAATAGCATCGGAAGTGGAGAGGTCAAGCTGCAGCAATTATGATCCAAGTATATTAATCCACTGCAAAGAGAAATCCTTGCTTTAAATTAGATCTATTAAGAAAAGTACGTACGTCTGGCTTTCTAAAAAACAAAACCCAACAAAAAAGCCAAAAAATCCCATACTCAACTTTACTGCAAAATTTTATATGCATCAGGAGATGTATCCAATATTGAGCTTACTGATCTGTCTGCAAAACATATATTTAATAATGCTCCTCATTTGAAAAAAGAATTGGTTTTTTGTTTGGTTGGTTTGGGTATCTTTTTAGAGAGGAGACCACTTTAAAACTATTCCTTTAATTTCACATGTACTTATGGTTAAATACATGTTAACACCTTTATTCCATTGCAATGCCACTAAAATGCAGACAAAACAATTCTGGAAGAATTCCATGCTATCAAGAAACAGTTAATAAAATAGTTACTAAACCTGTGGTCTGAGCTTTTGTAGGCACAACAATTCCCAAGTTAGCTTGCTTCATGCCAATTTTTATGTTTTTATTGAAGCAGTGAGATTGGGCATAAACATGGATTGCTCATTAAACAAGGACCTCTCTGTCTCAAAAAAAAAATTCCACCCCTCTATCTGATTTACAACCTCACCCTCACAAGCACAGCCAAGGCTGAAGGAAAGACAAGTATAGTTTATCTCAGATCTTCTTAGACCTTTGGATACAGCTTGAAATTATGATGTAAAACATACTAACAAACACTGGGGATTATTTTAAACTGGGGACATTGAGAGGTTTTCCCAATAATACTTCTCCTATTCAATGCAAACATAAACCTTAACAAACCTTGGTTGCACAATCTGAATGCATTTACAACACTTCCATTTACATCAAGCTAACCTGTTAAAAAATGTAAGACTGTAAGACATTTCTTACCTACCAGTAACTAGAGGAAACCTCCGAATTTCCAAGTTCCCTTTTGAATTTCATTCTCAACCCACTATGTGACTTGTGGGAGACACAAGGGGGAATAAAGGAGTCACCCAAGCCCCTGTGCAGCAAAACATGTTTATTTGTAGGCATTTTGGTAATTAGAAGTGGCTTCAGAATGAAGTTAAATTGGCATAAAAACTGTTTCACTAGGCCATCATCCCTCCTAGCTTTACATTTTCCAATATTAAATCTGGGCTCTTTTTTTTTTCTGTGCTATTCACGTGAACATGACAGGAAAAGTTATCCCTAGAGATTGGTTACATAGTTATGCCCTCTATTTTAGAAATTTACTTGCAACATCGATTAAAACGGTTATCGACCTGTATTATACACAAGCAAAATTAGATATGTCTTTTTCCTTAACAGCAACTTTAAAAAAAAAAAAAACAAAAAGAAAATTCTAGACTAACAACGTGCAAAATCAGTGTAAGACGATAGTTTGTAGCTGCGAGCCGTGCTTTAGCTGCCGCACCAGCGGTGACGGGAGCACGGGGCGGCACAGCCGCCTCACGGAGCACCGGGCCCCCCCCGGGCCGCGCGGCCCCGCTCCCGCCCTTGGGCAGCAGCGCCACCCAGCGGCCCCGCGGGCGCAGCGCAGCCC
>VZRZ01007881.1:0-36319 GCA_013398175.1 Climacteris rufus | reverse complement strand
AAAAAAAAAAAAAATCAATAAAGCAACTCCAACAAACCCCCACACCAACACAACCACCCACAAACCACAGATTACATCAATACATATAACAAAGTAAAGCCATCGCTCCAGTAAACAACACATCCCATTTGGGTGTCCAAACATTTCTCTGTAACTCTTCCCACTCCTCCCATGCATGTTCCTGTTCACTCACAGTTTCTTTCAGTGTCACAGTGCTGAAGACTGTAGCTTTGAGAACCCCAAAACCTTTCGAGACCAAATTTAGTCCTGTTAGCAGAAGCATGACTTTAGCTACTATAATAAGTTGCAGCCAAAACCATAAAAGTTCTGTCTGTACAAGTGGGTGGGAATGGTTCTACTGGTACCTGTGGCTGTGGCTGAAGAAATAGTAACTCGAAACATAAGCCAAAAAGAGTCAATGTACATGCTGAGGTGTGCAGCACATCAAAGTCTCATCAAAGCCAACAAGAGCCTCCACTTCAGAGTCAGAAGCTCACAGTTGTTACATCAGCCTTGTAACCACGAGTGATTTTTATGTGTGGGTGCAAGTGAAGCGTGAAGGAATAAGTGAAAGTCCTGTGTGAACAGTTACCTGCTGGAAGGAAATGTCTTAATTCCATTAACAACCATTAATTAATGCAAGGTGTTTTAATAAATATTGGTTGTGATCCCAATTCCTTGACATTGATGATTTATAGATACACTAGCCTATAGTTACAAATAAACCTTACCTTATGGTATATTACACCAATAGATTACTGATCACTTGCTGATGTGTTAATGCAGCTCGTTGTGAGAGTAGTGGCTCCCTGATAATGTATGGTCACTGTATAGGTTGTAAGAATGAAGTACTTCAATGATGTAGAACTGAAACAAGGGCACCAAGCTGAGGGAAACACTAGCAGAAGGAGGTTTTGTCAACATATTCCTCTAAAACGTGATTATAGTATTAACAATGGGAATAAGAGAAGGATTGAGTAGTTGACTGATTAGACATGGCTGGGTAGCACAAAGAGGCAAAAGGAAACAAAAAACATCAACAAAACAAACAAAAACAAACCACACAGAAAAAAAAAAAAAAAAAAACAAACAAATGCCAACCAACCAGAAGGAAGCTATTGGCAACATTTTCATTCATTCTACAAAAGTTAAATTTCATTATTAAGATGGCCCTTCCAATGCTTTAGCTAAAACTCCATCCAATACCCATTTGTTTGCATGGGTCACTTCCTGAGTTTCCAAAAGTCTAAAAACTCAAAGTCAGTTTGAGCTTCAAATTGGTGAAAAACTTGGTTTTCAGTTATGAAAAGAAAAAAAAGACAAAAAAAATTTCTTGTAACAATACACAGAACTGCAAGACCCACTATGTTTTCTGAGCAATGCTTCCCAATAAATACAAGAACAAAAGCTAACATGATTAATCATCCAGGCAGGAGGACATCAGTAACAGTTGAACATATTTTTGCAATGAACATTTGACAAAACACCATAATATTGACCACCAGATATTGGATGGGATTGAGTATTCTGACATTAATAGGCATAGATTAGTTCATGAGCGCTCAATCAATAAATGTGTGCTGATAATAGAGGAAAGATAATGTGCCTTAATAGAGGAAAGAAATGTTGGTAAAGAAGGTTTTGTTTTGTTTCATTTGTGATCTATGGAAAACACCTCTTACTAATATTTCATATTTTGACACTACAATACTTTGAGCAAGAAAGTAATAATCTCAGTGACAAAGGAAGGTCTCAACATCAACTATATACTGTAGAAAATCAAAAAGAAATTTACATTTGAAGTTGTAAAAATAATGATCAGTTACATGATGTAGTTTTACTCTTTACATTTCCTATGCTTAGACATACAATGCAGAAAAACCAGTTATGCTTTTAAAACTTCAGTCAAATACAAAATAAAACAAAATAATTTACACAAGTGGAAATATATAAGGACTCTCTCCATTTTTAAAGCATAAAAATCTGAACAACTGGTTATACTTTCTTAACCCATGAGCAAACTCGCAAAGGCCTTTACAGTAAGAAAGCAATTAAGCATCACACATCCCGTGAGAAGAGAATTATTAGCTGCAATAAAAATTGCTATTTTGGTGGCAGGACTGCACTGCTAGACATTTTTTGACACAGTACTACAGTATACGAGTCTTTAGGAAATACATATGTGGGTTACTGGATCAGCAGAATTACCTTCCTCACTTCCTCTACATCAGAAAAGCACAAATTCACTGAATAACATCATCAATTATAAGTACAGTGTGAAAGTTTCCAAAAGAAAATTATCATTGACTCTACTGTAGTCTCTCTTCACATAAAATAGTTCTAAGAGCCTGACATGTCCTCAGAGACTGACATTCTCAAGCTGTTGAACATCTTCCCTCAGAAGGAAAGATGACAGGTACAAATCTCCAGCTTGGAAGCTGTGCTGTTTTTGGCTGAGGTAGAGTTTGCTTTCTTCATGGTAGCAAGTATGGGACTATGGTTTGGATTTGTGCTGAACACAGTGATGATGACATAGAGATATTTTTGTTATTGCTGAGCAGAGCTTAGAAAGGGCCAAGGCCTTTTCTGCTTCTCATACTGCCATGATGGCCAGGAGGCTGGGGGTGCTTGGGAAATGGGGAGGACACAGCTGAACAGGTGACCCAGAGTAACCAAAGGGATATTCCAGACCATGGGACATCATGCTCAGTATACAGAGGGGAAAAAGGTAGGGGGAAACATTTGGGGTGATGGCAATTATCTTCCCAAGTAACCATTACATGTGATGGATCCCTACTTTCCTGGAGATGGCTGAACACCTGCCTGCCCTTGGGAAGAATTGATTTCCTGTTTAACTTGGCTTGCATGCACAACTTTTTTGCTTTCCCTATGAAACTGTCTTTATCTCAGCTCATGATTTTTCTCACTTTTACCCTTACAATTCTCACCTCCATCCCACTAAGAAGGAGTGAGCATGCAGCTGTGTGGGGCTGAGTTGCCAGCTGGGGTAAAACCACAACAGTTCTTTTTGACACTCAACATGGGGCTCAGAAGGTTCAAAATAACAAGAGATTTGATTGCAATGTGTTAGATGGAATTTATAGCCATTATTGCTGTTTGGCTGCTTTGGGCAGACTCCTGGGCTTAAGGCCTTCCAGTACACTAATGTAGTTCTCATCACTGTCTGCTTTTTGGTTTTGCTGCTGCTGTGCTGCTGATCCCCTCACTCTGGGAACATTCTGATACCAGCACTGGCCACGGCCTGGGCTGGCAGGTGGCCGGGCAGAGCTGCTGCTCCTGTGCTGCTGTACTGGACATGCTGGAATTCCAGTGGGAACACAAGTCAAAGAGACTGGGACCCGTGGATGGGCCCATATGGAAGCAGATATCCACCTGCAGGCCGTGAAGGAGCCCGCACTGGAACAGGTGGATGCCTGAAGGAGGCTGTGACCCCAGGAGAAGCCAATGCTGGAGTAGGTTCCTGGCAGGGACCTGTGGAGAAATGCTGGAACAGGTTTGTTGGCAGGACTTATAACTCCATGAAGGACAAACTGGAGCAGGATGTTCCTGAAGGACTGCACCCTGTGAAAGGGACCCGCCCTGGGTCAGCTAATGAAGAACTGCAGTCTGTGGGAAGGACCCACAACCCCAAGACGGAGTAGAGAAGGTGCTCCAGGCATGGAGATTCCCCTGCAGCCCATGGAGAAGACCATGGGAAGAAGTGAATTAATTCCTTGCTTTGCTTGTGTGTGGGTCTTTCTTTCCCTATTAAACTGTCCACATCTCAACCCAGGAAATTTCTCCCTTTTCCCCTTCTAATTCTCCCCCACTGAGGAGGGGAATGAGGGAGCAGCTGTGTGGTGCTTTGTTTCCAGCTGGGCTTAAACCACGACAGAAGCATTGATGTATAGGAAAAAACCCTTAGGTTTTAGCTTATTCATTTCTCAGCACTGTTGTGAGTAAAATGTGTTCAGTCCAGGCCTCCTAAAACCCATTCCAATTAATTTCCATCCTTCCTGTTAAGTTGCACTGACTTCAGCCACCAGACTAAAAGTGAGATGTTGACTCAATGACTACAATAAAAAGCACATGGAAGTAGTTGATTGGGAAAGTTCTCTACAACCTCATGGGATAATTTATACATCATGTTGGAAGAGATATTCCAATATGAATAGTACTGAAAGTGATTTGAGCAATCAAAATATAACTCACCAGCAAAAAACCCAACATCAACTTACTTCAGATCTTGTGGAAGAACAGCATCATTGATATTTTAAGCCCAGATTTTTTGATGAACTAAAAACCACTTTTAAAAAGCACTCATCAAGTAAGGTTGCAAAGTACTTTTACTATCTCTCATAGTTTTTCTCTGCAGAAATAAATACAAAGTTTTTGCTCTGTTTAAAAAAAGACATAAAAAACACTTTCAAGTTGCAGTAGCATTACTAGATCATAATGCAGCAGAGGTGAAGCATCAATTTAAAAAAATTAAATTATTTCTTATAAACTTAGGTAGTAATAGACGTCTATTAAAACAAAAGGAATTATATTTTGAAGTTGGACAGCCTCTTAAGGAATGTATTTTTTTCTTTGGTGAAATACAGGGTACTTATCCTCATACCAACACGTCATTTACTTTCACACCACTCACTAATAATATTAGCAATAAATTTTAGCTTTTTGTGATATGTTGCAATAGGAAAGAGTTCTCTTTACTTTCTTGATAATAACATTTTATACCCATTCTATCCTACCAGGTGAAAGCTCTGGAGTTTGTGTGTGTTCTGGAATCCCATTCCATTTCCAAGCAAATTCTACTTGACCTGTTTCAACCTGTCCTCCTCGAGTCTCAGTAGTTTCATTACAAACAGTTTGAGATTGCAGTGATGGCTGTCCTTGTTCAAGTTCAAAATTCATAATAAGGGAATCAACCAGACAGTCCAATTCCTCCAAGTTCATAAAAGGCATATGCATTTTCTGGATAGGGTTGTTCTCAGAAGACAAGGCAAATAAACTGAAATAGTTGTTAACATATCCAGCTATGACAGAAATATTTTCTGCAAAGCTCCTGAGAGGGCTTGTGTTTCTGTACAACCCTATAAAAAACAGAAACAAGAAGAATCAAATGCAGTATTTTCAAAGAAAGACCAAATAGCCCTCTGGCTTCACAGGGCTTCTGTGACACACAGGTTACTATCAAGACAGGTGATAACCCAGTTAAATACCTTTTAACATGGAAGAAACAATTTGACAGACTTCAGTTAGGCACTGCTCCAATTCCAAATACTTCACAGCAATCTTAGTGCTTGTCTTTAT
Organism: Climacteris rufus; assembly: GCA_013398175.1. Classification (NCBI taxonomy): domain Eukaryota; kingdom Metazoa; phylum Chordata; class Aves; order Passeriformes; family Climacteridae; genus Climacteris; species Climacteris rufus. Next base: position 31,003 of record VZRZ01007881.1, on the reverse strand, counting down.
TTCTTGATACAGAGATTCTTCTTGTGGTAATTGAGATTCTGTTTCTTTCTGTATTAATAAAGAGCAATTTAAGGAGAACCAAATACATGACAGAATATTAATTACTAAACATGCCTATTATGGATTCAGTCACATAGATCAAGCCAATGCTGAAACACAACTGATGCTAAGTCACATAACTAAGATAGCACTGAAAAGAATTGCAGATTGTTGATAGGGTTAAAAAGAGAAAAAAAAAGCAAATGAAATTAAAATCCAGGGAATGTTTGGCTCTTAGAATATAGAGCAAATAATCTACCCTGGCTTTTAATTCAACATACCAATAACTGTGGTCATAATCTATTGCAGTAACTATAAAACAGTTACATTAGCATTACTGAATTTTCAGCTTAGAAGAAAAACACAACAGGTGTTTAGGCTGTTCATGATGAGCACAGAAAGGAAGACACAAGTACCTCCAGAAATTCTTAGTCTTAAGCAAAATTAAAATAGAAGAGCTTTGAGTGGAAATGCAGTAGCAAGAAAAGTGAGCATTCCAACCACAGGAATGCTGCTGTGACAGGAAGTTTTATCGTGTAATTGTAAAAATACAGTGTATATATACATACACACACATACACACCTCCTCTTTGATAAATGCACCCTTAAAATTTAAATACCAGACTCAAAGCATACATTTTGTGAAACATTTCTCTTACCTTTTTGCAGTAAGACATGTTATTTTCAATGAATCTGGCTAAAGACACCACATTATCCTTTATTCGATTTTGAATCTACAAAGAAACATTTCATTATATTGTACACTTGATTCAAGCCAAGTACATTAAAAGGACAATACTGACATACTAAAGAGAAAAATACTTAAAAGCAGAAATAATGTTTTCTGCAACATAACATGCAATTTTTCAAAGAAAATGTTAACTCTTAGAACACATTAACTAGGTTAATGCAAGGTTTTAGACCCCTTACTACAGGAGGATCAAATGAACACGTTTAAGTATTCATGAAAGAAAGAAAGACAATGATACAAAATTACAGGACAACCTAAGTGGCAGGGGTAGCTCTGGTGTTTTCTTTCCAACTTATGCTTAGTTGCACCAGCAACAAGTATATACAGAAATCCTGCAGATACTTAATCTGCTGCAAGTGAACAGCATTACTGGGAAAGCAGACTGCTCAACTCCCTTTGCTGGAAACATGAAGTATTTGGGAGTTAAGCAAGCACATTAAAATAAAATATTTTGGATGGTTTCAGTACTATCTGTAGGACTAAGGATTACAGCAGGAGCAAATGGAGTAGGAAGAAATTTTTGCTTTCCCTGAGGCAAGCAATTTGTCATTCCTCTCTAGCTGATTTGAACCTTTTATCCCAGGTCATGTACAACAGATTTTTGAATAGCAATAAAATTTAAAAAAATAAGTACTTTACATATCCCAACTCGTTCACTTGCCTACTAGAATTTTCATACAGTCACAAAAATATTTTTAACTGTGGTGCTTATTTCTTATACTTCATTTTCAATTTTGTGTAACTGCCTATAGTATCATCTTCACAATCTAACACCTAAACAAAATAAAAGCTCAAGAAGCAAAACACAATCAAATGTCTCCAAGATATAGTACCAGTTTTTAATCTTAATATCATCTCACCTCATTTTGTGGACATCGTTTCAGAAGTTCTTTCTGTACCACTCTTGCTTTCTCCTGTACAGCATCAATGAGAGACTCCAGTCCTGAGCCTACTCCATCATAAATGGCAAGTACAAATTCCTTTTAAAACAAAGGTTCAAAATATAATGATTGAAGAAACTGATGTGGACCTGAATTAAAACAGATTTTCTATAGTGGGCTAGAAACAATTTTGTTTTGAGCCAATTATTCAGTGCAGATCTATTCAGTAATATGTCATCCTTGGACCACAGGAGCTCAGTTCAGATATCTGTAAACTCAATGTGGTACTTAAACACAGATTACTAAAATGTAAGTAGTGAATTGCAGTGAAACAGACAGACTTGTATAATCTCAGTGCAGATACAATCCTAAAAGCCCAGTACTTCTTTCTCTTCACAGGTGTACATTACACAGATTTAAAGGGCACCGTTTTTAAGGAAAAAAGATGTCAAGGGTATTAAGAAAATGAATGAATGGTGAAATTTATTTTCACCATAAATATGAAGCTCTGGATAAACTCTAAATGTGATTGAACAAGTCGATGAAGTTGTTATATGTAACAATTTGCTTCTGAGTACAGTCACTGATAATAAGTGTGATCTCAACATTATAACTATTATTAATAATCAGTATTTCTAATAAACATTTTTTCACCTGTAGACTAGAGGCAGGAATGTCGTTCTCTTCAGGAAATGAAATACCAGTTGTTGTGACTACTGCCAAGTGCCCTATGCATTTCATGGTTTGTTTCACTGTTTGGTTTACTTTGCTCCATGCTTCTGTTACCATCGAGGATATATCTGAAGAACACCCCTGGGAAACAAAGGCATATCAGTTACTGATGCTAGAAAGCACCTCTGGTCAAAGAATACACACTTTCTGTACAGAAAGAGTTCATAGCACACAATACTTCGAGGCATTTTCAGATTTACATCTTCCTACTTTCCAATAGCTTATCTGTCACAGCTGAAAGATCATGCCTTGCAACCACTGAGAACAACAGCACTATTATTATTATACTACATAGTTAAAAAAAAGAGCTTCACAAGGTGTAGCACAAACAAGAGTAATATTCACTGACCACTGGTTTATAAGTTTATAAACAGCAGCACTTCACAGTCTAAACTATCTTTTGCTCTTGTCATTGTGTGTTTTATTTTACTATTTTATGAACAAGAACCAATGCTACTGTCAGGGCCTGGGCACAGGAAGGTCTGCATTCCTCTCCAGCAGCACATGGAAGTAACAAGCTTAGCCAGAAAAAATGCAACTTTTGCCATTCATCTTCCTTGGGTGTGTCCATTTGTCATTACACACGGGACATTTAAGCATTTTTAGCAAGTCAGTAGTAAATACTGCATTAATGCATAAAAGTTCTCTATACACAGATGAGTTATTTAATATGCTTTACCTGCAACAGCAACTGTAAATAACCTCCCAAGTTCTTTATTTCCTGTTTCATTTCTTCATCAGCTTTTATAGATCCAGGACACTTTTGGCCATTATTAAACCAGAGTTTACTTATAACCACAATCTGGTCAAAAGCAGAGATAATTCTGATGCTGTAGGACTGAGCAGCACGATCAAGAGAGAAAACTGCAAGAGAAAGAGATCTATCAGATCTATCTCCTTTGAAAATGAATGTAGGAATGTTAATTCTTGTGACCAACAAATATATGAATGGTTGTGCATCTGAAAAACAAATCATTAGTAATGTTTAAATTCCTATGAAAATGAGACTTACAGTTTTCCTGACATTCTTCATCTTGCTGTTCATAGGCTTTTGAAATGGCAGATACTCCAGAAAAAATTATAAACAAATTAGTTAGGAGACTATCTGCTATGCTTTTTCCTCCTTCGTGATTCTGTTCCAGTAAATCTAAAGCTGAACTTATAGATTCCTTGCAAATTTCAGGAAGAAACAATTCAGAAAAGCTTGGGCATATGCTGGACTTGTTCTGTGAACCTGTAGGAGGTAAAAGCAAAACATATATGCAAGAAACCCTTCATAGGAGTGAGCAGTCAGTGTGTCTTTGTAATGACTATTTTATATAGACTTTCACCTACTTGAGATGGTAATTCAGAAAAAAATGTATATAATGTTCTAAACAATTTATAGCTTCAGTTAGTACAAATTCCATAGTGATTTTTTTTAACATGAATACCACTGTTTCAACAATCAAACCTACAGAGAAATAAAACCAACAAAATCCAGCCAATCTAAAATAACTGAATGCATAAAAATATTTGGAAGACTGAAGTAGCCTATATCTCAGAAAAAAAGTTTGTAAAACCTGGCAAAAAGCTTGGGGAAACCTCAGTAACTGAATGAATAACAACAACTCCAACAAATGAAGTCTCCAAATTATTGTATCAGGATTCAGCCTTTCTCCAGTTAAGCCACTTAATTAAGCACAGTAATATTGTAGGTAAATTTCTTAAATTAGGTTCATAAAGTGCTGGTCAGGAAGTTTTTGCCCAAAGCAAGCATAATCAAAAATACAAAAACTCTATCATCAGTTGACATTATAAATCTGAAGGTATCAAACAGGACATTTTTCATTTTGCTTTCCAACCCACAGCGGTGTTTTAAACAACTGTTAGAAGCACCTATGTTTTATGTATGCAGTAGGTTCAAATTCTCAGTATGAAATGAAAGATGTTCTGCCATATAGCAAATACCTGATATATAGGAAGTCTGTTTATTTTGAACAGGTTGCAATTTTATCTCAGACAAACATTCAGAAATTCTCTTGTTCTTCATGAAACTTCTACTTCTAAGAAAGGATGATAAAAAACCATTAAAAACCTTGAAAAGAAAAGAATCTATCCTTGTTAAGCATCTCCATTATGAGCTACAGCTTGCACAAGTGTGCTAGTCAGTTATAAATATTGTTATAAGGCTAAAACTTCAAATACAAGGTCCCAGACAATATGCAATTTAGTCCTTAAAAACAATGCTTTCATATTACAGAAATGGGAAGAAAACATTAAAAACTACACATTTCACTCTTCACTGATGATACATAGATACATGCTTTGGAAACCTCTACACAGATTTTGACAAAATGTACTTCTGGCTTTGAAGGAACTTTTGTTCCCTTTTTGTCCATGAGGAACTAAGAGAGAATGAGTGAATACAAGAGAAGGCTCATAAGATGACAGAGTGTATGGGATTGGAACAAAAGCAAACTTAGATAATTACACTATTTTTTGCTTTGTTTTAAGTGTAGAAGAGGAGTTACAAATTAGTATTACCTTCTTCTGGAAAGCGAGGAAACTGAGCTGTCTGAAAGGTCAGGTTCCCACTCATCAGCAGGATCATAAAACACATCATCAGCTTTTTTTCTATCATTACTCTGAAAAAGAAAACAGAGGGGAGGAGGAGGAGGAGGAGGAGGAGGGTTAAACAAAAAGAAAGTGATAAAGTAGTCAACGTCACAAAATGACCTGAATAAAGTAATTGATTTCTATCGTACTCTTTTTGTTTGATGGACAAGTCCATATACATGTTTTTAGTAAAAAGTAGTCATGTGTATTGATGTTTAAGATCACATAAAATCCAAAAAATCACCGAGATTTTCCTCCTGTATGCATTATCAAAATCTTACCTTTGACAAAACATTTGATTATTAGTGGTCCTTCTAAGGTTGTTACTGACCTCATAGAGTTCTTTCATTGCTGCTAGTTTACATTCAAATTTCTCCAGGCTCCAAAATGTTGTTATTCCCAGTTTCACATTACGAACTTGGACCTGAATAGAAGCCACTGCTCCTGTTTTATCATCAATTTTGTCATGCCTAAGCATTGGAGAAAGTTTCAAAAAAAAAAGACAAAAATCAAGACAAAACACACTATTCATATTGCAAAAAGAAACAAGATACTTGTAGGAAGGATTATACAGAGACTAAAAATATGACACAAACACAAACATTTCTTGAGACATAATGCATCTCACAATTATCGTGCTTTAGGACCACTTTAATATGTGAACCAAAGCAGGATGGACATGTGCATCAGAAGATTCACCTCCAAAGCACACTCAGTTCAAAATTAATTGTCTATAGCATATCTTTGAAGTTTTGATCTAAAATTCAAGTTAGAAATTCACATTGCAAACTACCAAATCTCAGCTTCACACTTAACTAACACTATTTTGGAAAATTCATTTATCATGTTCAGTTGCACAAAACTGTTGAAAGAAAAACCAACAATTCACTGCACATCTAAAATCCACCCCCCAATTACACACATAAATATTACACATGCAAGCTCTTATAATTAACTAACTCAGCTACTCACCGGCAGAAAACAGTGTTTTTCCCTAATTCATTACTAATGGTGTTAGCCTCCTTAATCATCACAGACAGCTTCAGAGACTTCCAGTTAAGTGGAACTAATAAAGAACACAGAACATAATGATTAAGTGAACCATACAATGTGATGCAACAACTTTAGGGCTAAACAAATAAAGGGCAGAAAAGAAACCACAAACCAAAAGCCCAAATGTAATTTAGCCAACAATAGTTCCATGAATTCCCAATAGATTGGGGAAAAACGACCCTCCCAAACAAGATAACCCTTTTAAATGGTTGGGTAAAGGGTATTTCAGAGACAGAGACATAAGACCAGACACTATATATTAATCCAAGGTAGAAAACTGAAAAAAAAGAATTCTGTTATGCCACTTTCCCCACTGAGTTAATGCCTGACCAGTGGAGCCAGAGGGGAAGGACTTTTAGGTAATTGGGATAAATACAGGCTACATGTAGATCTACCTAACTACCCTGAGTGTGATTAAAACAGAGCTTTTAACATAGTCCTATATATACAACTTAGGAAAACAAGGGCTTGTATCAACTAGAAGGCTCTTCTTGTTCAGAATCACTAGAGAAGTGTTAGTGGAACAGAAAAAGCTCCTGTATCCATATCCATCTCCCAGGCCCCTTGAGCAAAAGGGAAGCCAGCACTGCCTTTGCAACATTATGCATATACATACTCATCATTCTCTTCCCACTTCCATGATTCTTTTGGAGGGTGTATATTTCCTCAGCAATCTTCTGCTTCTCAGCTTCCAGAGCTTCCAGTATCTTTGCATGACGAATAGTGTGATCCTCTAGAGCCTTGACCAAAATGAGCAGTGTTAAAAAAAAAATCTAAAACTCTTACCACAGTTTATTGAAGCTCAATTTTTTGTTCCTGCCATTTTAAAAACGTACAGAATTAAATTTATACTGGACATGTGTTACACTGATATAAAATAATTAATTTTCAAAATGACAGTTTTCAGGGTTTGCTTACACATTGCAAAGCTTAAAAAAATTAAACTGGAATTAAAAAGAAACAGCTTTTGAAAAAACAAGTCATATTTGTTGCAGAAGTCAGATATATATGAACATCAGCCAAGACCCAGTCATTACTTACATTAATGCCTGGAGTAGTAACTTTTGCCACAGGCAATGGTCACTAATTTGGTGCAGGAACAAAACCATACACATTATTAAAGAAATAAGGTCAGCATTAGTTAATCCCCAGCATTAATACATTACCATACTCAGGGTGCAAACAAAACATCCATTTCTTCACAAAGAAATACTTCAAAGCATTTCCTTTACAATAACTGATTTTTTAAAAACAAACAACAAAAAAAAAGCTCTCCAAACGTAGCACAGTTTATTGCCTAAAAAGTTTCTTTTTAAATTACCTGCTTGGTAGCTAGAGTCTCCATTTCTAAACGCTTCTTATTGAATTGGAGTTCTAGCTCAAGGTTTTTCTTTGCCATCTCTAGCTCCTGTATTTTTGTTGTAGCTTTTTGGTTATTCAGTTCTTGGATTTCCTTCTTACGAGATTCTTCTCTCTAATATCAAAAAGGGGAGATGAGAGGAGGAATCCTGTTTCTACAGCATTTCTGAGCCATCCCTCAGGCAGATCCATCATCATTATTGTTTTACCACAATATACTATTATATGCCAATTTCCGCACGTTGTAAAAGTATTGAAAAGACTAACAACAAAGTAGCAGGCAAGCCTGGCAAGAAGAAAGGCTGTATTAATTAATCCAGTATAGTAATTTAAAAGTCTGATGGAATAAGTTCAATTCTGGAGGTATTTGTCTTTGCATACAAGTTACAATCCCTGGAGTAACTCTGAAGAGCATACCTACTTTACAACTTCTTGTGTTACTAAGGCTGACTTTCTTCTTTTAAGAAGAATGAGGCTTTGCATTCTCTAAAACACTGCTATAATATGCAAGACAAGAAAAAAAAAAACAAAACCAAAAACACAGAAACAAACCAACTCCAACCAAGTACCAAGCAAACAGATACCACACACTACAGTTTCTGATTTACTCTACTGGCATGTTTTATGTAAAGATGCAATGGCAACTTACCACCTCTGCTTCCAATGATTTTATTTTGCTTTCATAAGCTTGTTTCTGTGAGGTCAGCTCTTGCTGAACCATCTCTTTCGCTATTTGGACACTTTGCATCATTTCTTCCTTGGCTTTGAGTCGTGCCTCTTCAATTTCTGATTCAAGCCTACAAGTATATATTTAGAATGCTGCTGTTCATCTCTCATAGGCTGTATAGAGATTATAATTGTTCTTTCTGTAATGAGGGTTTAAGGTTGTTTTTAACAAAGCAGCTTTCATACTTTACATGTTTTTGATTTCATGGAAAAAAATGTAAATTATTGGTAAATATGGAAGACATTCCAGAATTTCAAAGTCCACTCAACTTCCATTTTTATTACATAATTTTCACAAAATTAAAAACTGCAATGGAAACTCACTCAATCACATTAAGATGCAAAATTAAATTTTAAGGCAATGAGACTTGCAGTTTAATAAGTCCCCATAAAGAAGCAAGTACAACTAACATTTCACTGTCTCTCAAATTCTCCACCATCACAGAAGACTAAGGTTATAACTTTGGGTTCTTCTCATTTTCTTAAGGCATTATCTGCTTTTCAGACTTTAAATCTCTTTAAAACATCAAAAGTCCATTTCAGGCTCATCATACACTTGCAGAGAATAGTAATTAAAGAGATACACTACTCTGAGGCCCCCTGGAGTTCAGCATTTCTGTAATAGTGGTCTACATTCTCGATAATAGGACTAGCTTGTTGTGATTCAATCTGAGGGGTACACATTCATTTCAGCTAAATCTGTGACTTCCATTTCCATTATAAATGGAGTCGCTATTTTCCAACTTTACCCTATTGTGAAATAATTAGTAATCTTCAGTAATTTCTTAAACTAATTACAGATTGAACAACTGACCTTATTTTCAAAACAAGAAAAAACAATACTTGCTGTGTTCTCTGTGCAATAAGCAGCTCATTCTTTGCAAATTCAAAATCTTTTGGACCATCATGCAAACACATAGTCCCACAAGAAGGTGTTGTAACTTTCTGAACCTCTGCTGGATGATTAAACCTGAAATAATGGTCTCCCCCAAGGATCACTCGATCGCCCTATTGGGAAAAAGAAAATTCTTTTAAAAGAAACAAATTTTCAGTGCTTAAAACATGCAAGTGGAGCTAGAAACCAACGAGGAAGAGAGAAATATTTATGGTTACCTGAAGTTGAAACACCAACAAAGCAAAGAAATCCACACATGCACATATTATTATTACCAAATCAATTACTTACATGATGCAGAACTGTTGGGTCCAAAATGCATTTCCCATTTACGTAGGTCTTAGCTTCTCTAAGTGGAATAATGCTTACTTTGCCAACAGTATTTTTTATAACACTGAAAACAAGAAACATTCGCAGTATGAGTAGCTCATGCTAATTACAAGTGATGTTCCTTAGACTAAAATTCATGCTTTAGATAGTGTTGTGTTATTGTTTTCCTGTGTATTGTCTTCATACTGTTTAGGTATAACACACATAATTAGTGAATGAGAATGTATATTTTGGCAGAGAACCTATATTTGTATCTAAGAATCCACTGCTAATAAACTTACTACAATACCCTGTCATTTGAGCATTTCTTTGATAATGTCTTTTATATTTTTAGTAACCTATTAGTTAAGTTTCTTACAGCATTTTTTCTGAGATCAACTGCATAGAATGCATTTTAAAAAATATTTCTGCAGTACAGCCAAGTTGCTATCTATTTTTATTAAAGTAAGAATTGTCAAGGCATTTCACTTTTCCACTGAACTTAATGCAACATTTATCTATCACACAGCAGCATTTGATCACGTCTTATTCATGCAGAAATGCTGCAGAAGGAAACTTTGCTCCATGAATGAAATGAACAAAGAAATTTAACTACCTTGGTTAACAGATTTCTAGAGGGAACAGAAGGTAGTTGCCTTAATCATTGAGTATTACAAAAAATATCCCTCCACAATATTTTCTTGGCTAGAAAACCATGTTTTGTTACTGCCAGAAAAGAAGAGTGACTCCAAAAGAAAGGGAAAGGCAAGAAATTTAATACATTAAAAAACACTACAAACCAATGGTCATCAGCAATCAGCACTCCAGAGAGCTGGATATCATGTTTTGAATTTGGTGTACACCTTCCAACTGTAGTTTCTCCTTCTTTGATCATATATAACAGCACCTCAGAAAGCTGAGGATCTTCATTGAGATTGACAAGGTTTGGTAAATTATTGTCCATTTTGAATGCTATTCCAGCTTTCTAGATTAAAAAAAGCTCTGCATTAAAAACCAAATTACTTGTGCATTCAAATATCTACATTAAATTTTTCTAAGTCACAGCAGTCTGTTAAAAGAATAGCATTAGGAAATAAAATATTTCCGCTACTCTCATTCTTCTGCAAAGTTTGGTAAGATAGTACAGAAAATATGATCTCCTATAGAAAGAAAATATACCTGCAATTCTTTTATATCTTCCAATTTCCTTTTCTCTGCTTGTTCAAGTTTTTCTTTCCACGCCCTTAATATATTAAGGAGAATATAACATAACATATTAGGACAAAAATTACAAGTTATTACAAGTTACAAAAATTATAAGTTTTACCATTTCTATTTTAAGTTAAGACATTAATGACTGCCTGACCTTTGCATTTCTGCCATGTTCCTCTCCTGCTGGTGCAAGTTTACCCTCAAGGATGTTATTTCCTGCATGTAACGCCTGTATTTATCACGATCAGTGTTCAGAGCACTTTTCTGAGCTGCCTTCAGTTTTTCAATTTCAGCTTTCAATTCTGCATTAGACAAACCAGACATACAGTACACATAAAAAAATTAAGACAAAATGCTCTTCAGTACTATAGCACAAAATTCATCCTGTCATTTAATTAAAAAAAACCACCTTTCTCTATTCCAGGTTCTCAAGTGTAGCCTAAGATATCATGTAAATTTGGGGGGAAAAAAAAAAGCTCACAAAGAACAACAATATGAAAAGGAAGACATCCCAGGTTTTATTAGTCTAGGTGACAACCGGTCAGACAACACAACAGATTATTAGTAGTAAGAACTCTTATAAGAAATAAGCTAAACAATCATGCAAATGAAAAACCCTGAAAGACTGTAGATGTCAGTCTCACCTCTGATTAACTTGACATTTACATCTTCATTTACTTTAGCAATGTTGATAATTGAACAAGCCTGTTTCGCATAGCGAAGGGTGCTGAGCGTTTCTTCCATACTGCTGGCAGCTGGACTCACTGTGGCAATCATGGTCGTTTGTGAATTCCCACCAAGACTTTCCTTTAACAACCTTCATTGGACAGGAGAACACAAATCAATTTCTGGCCCTCACACTGAGAGAGAAATTCAAAACTTCTCAATCAGAACAGATTTAATACGAATACCTGGGGTATATATCTTGCTGCTTATTTGAGAGGGACGGTTAGCTACTTGAAATACAAACCAAGGTCCTGTTTGTTCTTTATCTGATGCAACGGGCTAATTTCTTCCCTCCATAGGTCATTTGAGAGAGAGATAGAGAAAGGATGGGAAGTGATGCCTCATGAATAGATGAGAAAACCCTGATCTCAGCAAGTGTCTATTTCTATGTGAAAAAATCCTGATGTGTACATACCAAGTAAGGACAGATTCCCGGTAAGGAATGAAAGTTTTCTTTCCATTTTGAGATTGTTTAGAGAGCGCAGAAATAACCCTTCCAAGGGTTAGCAGTGATTTATTGATACTCACACCTTCCTACACAAAGCAAAAATAAAAATATTTGTAATACAGTTGCATCTTCTTGTGTGATGTTATCAACTGTACTGTTGATTAATTATGCTTGTTCAACATACGGTACAGCTGTACCACATTAAATGTCACCACTTATTAAAAAAACAAGACAGTGCAAGAGCAGTCTAAAAGAGCTTCACTTGGAAAGAACAAGGACCCTGCCTTTAAAATAAGTAGTGTTGAGAACCATCAAACTTAGGAAGGCAGCTTGAAATAAAGTCTCTTATGAGAAAATCTGTTTAATTAGATGCCCCCAGAAAGGGCAAGGCTGAACTCCGTGTGATATTTGATTCATGATCTGCAAAGTCATACAAATAGTTTTCCCTCACTGCTCCTGTAGGATGATTAGACCTGCATAGCATGGGGATTGCTGTTGTGCAAGATCTGCCACATTGCACAGTCCAAACAGCTTCCTTGAGCCGCCCACCCTCATTAGCAAGATGTAATGTAATACTGATAAGCAGAGGGGCTATATGCATCCTTTTATAGCTACAGTTCCTGCCCAAAATTCCCATTAGCTGAGCATGCTTTGGAGTTTTAGGGTATTCTTAGGAGTCAATATTTTTCCACAGATTTCCAGTCTTGATTTACCTTCAGCCTTTCTCCAGTGGTCTGAGCTTTTGTACAGCACTCACTGCCAGCTAGATCAACTAGGTTTATGTGACTGGTAAGCCTACGATCACACTGTTCTTCATTCACAAACTCTACCTGGAAAGAAATGGAGATATTGGCATTCAAACCAAAATAAAAAGCATGAGGATAAGCAGAAATCTGACAAGCTATTCACATTAAATACATTAACAATTAATGTTCCCATTTAATTTTTGACAGGATACCCTCATGTACATGCCTTGAAGGAGAGTAAGCTCAGACTTGCAACCCTAAAAGCAGTTGGTTGTGGCTGAATAGCTGCATAAGCATAAACTGTAAACACAACAGATTACCAAACTTGGTTTGGTTCTGAAGTTTGACGACTGGAGTCAATACAATTGCAGTTATCCAATAAAAAGTGCAAAACAGTAAGTTGTTACTGCCTTAGACCAATGAAGACCGGTAAAGTAGTCAGTGGAAAAGGCTCAGGATTAGTTATGCTAGAGAAAAATTACAAATCTAGTGGTGAGAATGGCAAGGGGAAGAAGAAAGAAGAAGATAAGGAAACAGGGACAAAAAATTAAACCAATCAAGAACAAAAAAAACCCAAACCAAGTTATTTGTCAATGGACAAAACTGACAGTCTGTAGACTCCTGAGGACCTCTACCTATTTCATTTCTGTGTTCAGGCCTACGTCACTAAGTTAGGTTTTGTCTTTTAAGTATCTGTAAATCAGATGAGGAGATGTAGTCCCTACATCCTGAAGACACATGGGGGACAGAGGCATCCTGAAGCAGGAAAATATCAGTGAAACATGTTGAAACTGAGCAGAAATTGCATCTCCTACCCTTGTCCCAGTTCCCTGCCTGCAGGCACTCAGCACAGTTCTGCACCTCTCACAGCCTAACCTTCTTAAGATGTGTTAGTAGCAGTGTGAAATTCAATCTGGCCTCAATTAGGATTCCTGTTACATCTCAAAACTCACACTGAGAAGCTTGGAACTACTCCTAGATCTGTCAGCCTAGACATATTTATACTGCTGCTATAAATATCCATAGCACAAAGACAACAGAATCTACTCAAAGCATGTAAGATAAAACAAGTTTTGCTGTGTAGAAAGCCATGTTAAAATGCCCTGTGCTTTACTCAAAGATCTTCAAATACATTCTCACAACTTTCTAAGCAGCACACAAAAGAACTTCTTACTACCCGATTTGAACAGATATGAAAAAAAACAGCAATACCTTGGTTTGTGTCACGATGAGGGTGAAGACAGAATGGGATCTAGAACTCTTGTCATTCATCACTGTAGCAGCTGTTGCTCTTTGCTTATTTCCTAGTTCAAGCCAACTCTGTAAAAGACAAAACTCAGGATGTGAAACCAAACCCTACTTTGGATGGTTAACTGAAGATTTAAGTGTTTGCAAATACAGTTATTAACACAAATTATGACTATAAGGGAGGAATTAAAAGTTATACTGAAGAGATAATCATGTGAACAGTGACAATTGACTGTATGAACCCACTCAACTCCATTATACAGGTCTAGTCTTCATCACCCTTTTACAAAGTCAGCTGAAATGTCAGACTACTGGGTGTTGCCTAAAACACTAGCCCAAAAACTGAGGCCAGGCAGGAGTAAGGGAATAAAAGGTGGGTATTTATTTGAAGGGCCTTCAAAGGTACACTTAGGGCAGACAAAGCCCCCTCCTTGGGGCATCACCCAAAATGGACAACGAGTCACGAGTTCTCCACACTTTTATAGGTTTGGTCCATTTGCATATCAGCATAGATTCACCAATTAAAACTTTGCAGTTTCCCCTTAGCTCGCTCCCCTCTCCCCCCCTTTAGAAGCTTGGGCCTGTCCTTGAAGGGTGAGTCCAGAGAGAACTGGTATGTCTATAGAGAACAGCAACTAACGAGCTATAAAGCATACACACCAGACAATACAGAATCTGAAAAACATAAGGGTTAAAACCTAAGGCAACATGGGCAGTCTGTTAAGTATTTTCTTCCCATCCACTGCATTTATTTTTCAGCAGTGAAGAAAACAAGCAAGCAGAAATATTTGTATTCCCTTTTAGTAACCAAATAACTCTTACCCGAATATCAGAGTAAGAACGGACAACATTCCTAAAGTGGGGGGAAAAAGAAAAGCTTGGGTTCAGACAGTTTTCTTTCTACAGGTTTCCCAGCTGCCCAGGTTCTGAAACATTTCCCCAGTTACAAACAAAACACAAATATGCAATGGAAGCTTCAGTTTTCTTGAGACTTCCACAGACTTATTTCACTAAGGCAATACACTAAAGAAAACATATAAAGCCAGTCATGAGTATGCAATTTTCTGTATAACTGTATAACACTGAGTTCTTGCCTAATTTACTGCTGAGTACACAAGCTTTCATAGAGCCTCAAAATAATAATTATCACACTCTTTCAGGATTACACCATACACCTATTAAAATAAGTACAGTTAAGACTTACACTGTCAGGCCTTCCACGTATGGTCCTAACACTGGATGTTCTCTTACACGAAGCTGGTGAGAATAATTTCAAAATAAAAATTATTAGGAGTGCATTAGTTAGATCTAGCACTCAGGAATATCTTAAAAGAAAAAAAAATTCTGTAACATAAATCTATTATGTTTCCAAATTAAGTAGCTTACCTCAAAATCACTGGGAAAACTCAGAGTTCAATGTCAAAGTACTTTTTTTTTGATAAATCAGGCATAATAAATTCCTTCCCTACATACACTACTGAAGACAAATTTCTTTAATGGTTTTACATATTCTAATACACAAACACTAAAAACTAGCTAAACTAGTTTAACTAGTGATCCTTAACTAGTTAATCAGGCCAATCTTGTTTCTTTTCCTCCTCCTTCAGCTCCTTGAGAGACAAGCAGACAATAAAAAAGAAAACTCCATCTAAATTACAAGACTATAGCTCAAATTATATTGTACAGAACATTCTTAGTATAATCTGGAGATTTAGATAAATAATATCCTAGGAGACTTATTACAAAGGCTGATAAGATCATTGCCATTTTGCAGATAAGGGGAGATTTTAACAATTTTGAGAGACTCTACTGAATCATTTTGTTTCTATTTCGGCATTGCTTAGCATTTCTCCAGTGCCAAGAATTTCGCTTTAAGTCATGGGGTGATATTTTTATTTGTTTTTTACTTGAATCCCATTATTCACAACTAAGATACTTAGATAACAAAACAATGACCACTTGTCATTTGTGCATTTTTGTTTTAGAGTAGATGCCACTACTTGGAGGTTATGCATATACTTGATTCTGTGAGCAACTTACTTGTTGTTTCTTCTGTCCATTTTCAGCTTTAAAGACAAGCAAATCATGAATTTTCTCATTGTATACTTCAAAGAAGCTCATTTCAAGATGATACAAAATCTAATAAAATAAATAATAGATATTAACATAGTCCACAAAACATTTTCATCATCCTTTGTTTCAAAAATAAGCTGAGATTGCCAGATCCTGATATTCAATGTCATAAGCATTTGTACTGAAGGGATTTTGCCAGAGAAACGATATCATGAAACAGTTTAGGTTGGAAGGGACCTTTAAAGGTAATTTACTCTATCCTCTCTGCTAATACCAAGAATACATTTTATTAGAATTCCATCCACAGACATTCCCAGAGGGAAGCTATAAAGCACAAAAAAAAGTATATACATCCACTTCAGAAGTTCCAGCAATGGGTTTTTAGTACACGAAAACATCATTTTGTTTGCACTTGCACTTATCTCTTCCCCTTAGGGATTGTGCTTCTGCAGCACAATATTTCTCACAGGGAAGGCACAGATTGATGTTGTCAACACCCTGACATGGAACAGAATGACCTAATGGAAGGATAAACCTTGATTCTACCTACAAGAATTTAAAAAAAAAAAAGATGAACACAACAACACTCATGAAAACACATCCTTTTCCTCTGAACGCATCTGAGTCTTTTTTCTTTTTTCAAGTAAACCAGAATTTTCTTTAATAGACAAGGAAGATTGCACCAAAACTGCTAAAGTGCTCAAGTCAGAAACACAAGATTCAAGACAATTCACTGCAAGAGAATCTCTTACTCACACTGCATAAGCAAAGCAAAAAAAAATAAACTTCTGCATTTTTTAAGAAGTTATATTCTATAGCCAAACTCAGCAATAAATAACCTTAGATTCTTCAGTGTCTATCAAATCTGCTATAGGATCAGAATATTACACATTCACAGGTATTAGGATTCAAAGTCTAGAGTTCAAACATAAAGCAGTAAAGAAAATTGGAATAGTTAAAATGGAAAAGTTAGTCTTGAATGTTAAGCTCTACTGCATGGCAAGTCAGCCCTTACACACACAAACAACCCCAGAGAAAAAATGAAGCATGGGGGTAGTTATTTTTTGTTTCATATGGAATACTGAACTAGAATTGGAATATTATTACAGTGTATTTTGCTTTGATACATGATGTTTAACGATAAATTCATATTTTTTGAGCTCTATTTTACCGACTCCACTGAAAGTATGGAGCCCACTGGGATTTTGTTCTACTTTTCCCTACATAAATCTTATACTGTAAGACATGCAGAATAGAAAAAAGAATCCTAGTCTAGTGATGCAACAAAAATACCAGGCCCATATTTTTTTTCACTTTACTGCCATTAAGGAAGCAAAACAATGTTGATTTTGACTGTTTAGGGAACCCCATTAATCAGAGCTCCTAGCAGAAATAAGATTTTAATCTGCATAAGAATATGAACATTAATAAATGAATCAGCACTAAGATATCAGTTTCCTCATATTCCAATGTAAGGTCAATGGCATAAACATATCACCTGTTCCTTGTCCATTTGTGCTATTTGATTGAAAAGATCTTCACAAAGTCTTGGAATTATTCCTTGGTCTTCATCAAATCCCATCATCCTGCAGTTACAAAAAACTGGCTAGATTAGTTTTGTAACTCTCTACAGGTAGTTATAATGTTAACTGTACAATTCTAAAGTTGCCATGCCATATGCTTCTAAGTTATACAAAAATAAGCCACAGAAATAAACCTGATCTAAATTGGTGCTTAAGCGGGGAGTTGGACAAGATGATGTGCAACTATCATTTAGTTACTATCTATTTAATCCCTTGAGAAATGGTTGAAAACCTAAGAAAAACAAAGACTTTACAGCAGCTGAAGAGTAAGTTGTACTATAAACAGCAAACCTAGAGATGTTTAATATCTGAACATGCATGCATTTCATACTTTCTGCACACTTCCTGCCTAATAACCTAAGCCTCTCTCCACTTCAGGTGCAGTTTTTCCTGCTGAGTTCTGCCACTGTAGAACATCAGTGCAGTGGACTAATTCAGCTACAGTCTACAGACACACACAGCTGCACAGCAGAAATTTGTTTTGCAAACTTGACCAGAGGACCCAGTTATTACTGATACTGATTTCAGCCTTGTTTAAAATACAAAGGAGTGAAGGTAAGTAGTTGTTTAAGTAAAAGAAAAAAATCCAAACAAAACCCCAACAAATTCCTTTACAAATATGATAACAGTTGCAATCCTAAGTGTATCTTTCTTTTAGGCCAAGGTAGAAAAAAAAAGTATAAGTAAACCTGAGTTCCCACTTAAAAAGGGAAACTTTTAAGTTCCTACTTCTGTCCAAGTTCTATATCCATTGTAAATTGAACAGAAACATTTCTGGTCCTCAACTACCTTTATTAAAATCTATGGCAGCTGATAGGAATTACAAAACTCATAAAACTAATTTTAATAGATGCATGCTTGGAAACCAAACAGCTCACTAGGCATTCTATTGCAAAATTTAAATAAGGTATATACAATTGGCTGTAAATCCTCAAAATCTTACTTGTCTGGGATTATTTTGTGCAAAGATTAGATTTCAAATAAGCAGTGCCACAAACATCTGGATTTATTTAAGTTCTGAAGCATCAGGACCATAATTAGAATGATCACTTAATATCTTCTCAAAAAAAGTGTTATATTTTACTATGTCACTTCTCACACAAAACAATGAACAGTGGTGGGAGAGTCTGAGAAGCTCTCAGCATTAGTAAAGACTTTCCTTCACTAAAATCTCTGGAAAGAGTTTTCATTTTCTTCACTAGAAGTAGAAAGAAGTCAGGGTCAGATACATAAAAATATTCCAAAGCTAATTTTTGCTTAATTACTGTAATATTGATTTCATTATATTTAAAATACACAATAACATTTTCACACAATTCAATCACCCTGAAATCTATTCCATACTATCTCTTGCATGACTTAACATTGCATAACAATTGGCTGCTACAGAATCTTAACAATTATTATTAGGAACTTACGTGTATGATTTTCCAGAACCAGTCTGCCCATAAGCAAAAAGACAGGCGTTGTAGCCCTCAAAAGCTCTTTCGAGGAGTGGCACTGCCAGAGTTTTATAAATCATTGCTTGGCTTGCAAAATTAGGATGACACTTGTCAAAAGACCAGAAGGAAAAGTCATAACTGAAGTTGTAAACTTGGTTTGTGGATGGATTTCGTACAACTGTCTCTGAACCAGTCATGGAGATTACAGGGATTGAGTTTTCAGTTTTCTCTCTGAATAGAAAGTGAGGGGAAATGAAAAAATATAAGCTGCATGCTTTAAGTCAGTAATTGCAGTCTACTGCCTAATGGAAAATAAAAAGATCAGTGACCCTTGTCAAAAAATACCTGTCTGATGAACTTACAAAGCATTAAGGCTCAAAATACTTCTGTTAATCAATATGCAAAAAATAGACCCAAACACCTATAAAGTCAATTCAGTTGCTTAATAAAATCTTTATCGTGGTGTTGCATGAAGTATTAACTAATTTCCAATTATGTATTATATCCTTATTGGGTCAATGATTAATAACTCAAGAAGTGTAAAGTAGAAGACAACACACACTTAGCACCACAAGTAAATCCAGGATACAAACCTGTTACTGAAGGGCCGAACCCGCACAGCTACAATCACTTTGCTGTTTTTCACTTTGAAAACATCTTCCCCAGTACTACTGCTCTCAGCTAAAGTTTCTGTGTTCACTCTTGTTGCTGAACTTCCACTCACAGGAACAGAGCTGGAGACACTGGGGAGTGCTTTGGGTAAAATTTGAAGATGAGGTCTTTCTTCGTTTGAGGCCGGCTTCAGAGATGGTTGATCTTGAGAAGTGCTGTTCTTTGGCGTAACCTTAAATCTTTCTGTTAAAACTTTGGCTGGTGTCCTTGGTCTTTCCATTTGATGTTTTATCATCAAATGCTGTACACTTTGTTTTCCAGCTAGATTATTTATATTGCTTTTTTCATTCAGTTGTTCTCCTGATAGGCTATTAATACATTTTGAGGTAACTAACCGTTCTGATTTATGAACTTCATTTTGAAACTTTGTGTCAGCAGTGCTTGTCTTACCTTTTACACATGAGTAGACAGCATTTTGACAGACACCACCAACTAAACCAAAGGAATCCTTGCTATTCAGGTTATCCTGCAACTTGGTACTTGACTGACTCTCAGTTAACTTCAAGTTTGCTTTAACACTATCACTATCCTTAATATTCTGGGGAAATGTAATCTTGTCATTTCTTTGTGCATCAAAGTCATTATTTTCTTTTCTAGGCACAATATTCTGATAAATTTTACACTTTTCTGTGGAACCAGTCCTCACACGCCTCCGCAGAGTCAGTCTTTTCTCTGTTTGCAGCTCTTCTGTGCCCTGTGTTGTGTCACTACTGGACACTAATTTTCTGCTTGCTCCAGTTCTCCTCTGGAGTGTTAATCTACCTTCAGGCCTAAAAGTAGTTGACACATCACTCACTTTTTCACAAGCTGAAATCACATAGGTCTTACTTACTGCCTCAGTTTTATTCTGAGAACATGAAAGCAGACTATCCTTTTCTTCTCCCAGCACCTGTGGCTTCAGTTGCTGCCCAGCTGCTTTGCTGCTGGCCAAGGTATTGTGCGAGGAAGTTTTCTGCAAAGTGGCAGTGCATCGTATCCCAGCGGGGCTTCTGGAAGGAACTGTGTAAATAGGCATCTTGTCTTCCAGCAAACTAACACCCAAATGTTAACAAGTACAGCACCTATCCTAAAGGATTATTTCTAGTTGCTGCTTCATGAGGAATCTGGGGAGACAAAGCAAAAAATTTTTTATGATGCTCACATCCAGTGTGAGTTACATTTTGGTGCATGAGGAGCTCCTTATATATACTGCAGTACATGTTCCCAAACATTAAGAACAATTAGTATCCTGTTTCACCTCCAGTACTTAAAAAAAGTAATTATTTTATATTTGAATGAATGCTTCCACCAACAACAGACTATTTGCTTTATTGAGTTCTATGATTTGCTTCAGAAAGCAAACCAAACATCACAAAGAAGCACCAGTTAGTACAAAGAATGATCTAACTAAGCAACAAAGATGATCATGGAAATTTCTACCAAATGATCTATCATGATCCTCCAGGTAAGGAAATTCCAGATCATGCCACCATTCACTCACAACTATTTACACTCTTAGTGTTTCTCAGCTAACAGACTCCAATAGAACAACAAAATTAACCTGGAATAGGAAGTCTGCGAACATGGCAAGCAGATTTTTTCAGGATTTTGATATGCAATATATAACTCAGTATTAAAACAGGCCAGTTAATAAAGATGACTATTAAAAGTACTTTTGGATGTTATTTTAGTTCACTGTAGTACATGGATGCAGAGCAAAACAAAAAATACCCAGCCTAGGAGACAAGAGAAAATTGTAAAATATGTTCCTCATCCTTGCTACATGTAAATATTTTGAAAGCTTTATATATGCAATCTGTACAGCAAAGTATGTTTTCCCTGTTGCACCTGCATCATAGTTAGTGGGTTGTAACAGGTTTGATATCAGTACCCGCTGCAGATTTGCCAGCTGCAATTACTTTGCTGTTAGAAGTCAACAAGAAGTCACCTGCCTTAGATGCTTCAAAAGTTACAATATCATTAACAACAGCACTACATGGTCAGGAGTAAAAAAACAGGAAAGCAAGATGAAAGCAAGTGATGTAGAAGAAACCATTTAGCCACAGCCCCAACAGAAGTTTCCTCTGATGCTACACTTTTAAATTATAGCTTTCAGAGTACTCTCAGACTTAATGCAGTTATAGCCACTTTCATATGTCGTGACTGCACAGTTTTCATAGCTCACAAGTTGTGAGAAAAATAACCAAATTTCAGAGCAGAGCGTATTCATTGCTAAAGCCAGTTTGAGACAGGAAACTGTGTTACACGAGTTGTAAAACACAAACTCTGTGGTTCCCTCTAGCAGTCAGTAAACACGGCTGTAAGCCATGAATGGCTTTAGTGTTTTCAGAAAAGTCCATCTTTTCCGTGCAGATTTAACATCACTCCTGCAGGTTCTCCCCATCTCTTACCATACCTGTGCCTTGTGAATATTCATAAAGCTTTTGTGGCAAAAAGTTCAACTCCCCATTAAAAGCTCCTTCGTTCTAAAATAAAGAAAGATGTTCAGTTGGAGAAAACTGAATTCAGAACGAGAAGCACACTCATTCCTCGTTTTTAAAAGATTACAACCACTAACTAGAGACGAAAACCAAGCGCTCCAAGCTGGACAAAAGCGCAGGAGCAACCGGCAGCTGTGCTACCCCCCAGCAAAGCTCCCCTCCCTCGCCAGCCGAGCCCCGGCAGCCCCCGCACGGCCGCGGGGCTGTGCGGCGGGGCCGCCCTCGGGAAGAGGGCGAGGAGGCAGCAGCGGCTCCCCCGGACCCGCCGCCCCACAAGGCCCAGAGCCCCGCGGCTCCCCGAAGCACGGCCCGAGGAACGGAAACCCCCGCCCGGCCGCGGAGGGGTCGCTCCGTGCCTCGGTCCGTCCGAGCCGGGCCTCACCTGAGCGCGCCCCTCCTCAACCGCCGCCCGCGGCCGCGCCGCCCCCGCCCCGTTTGAACGCGCCGGGCGCGCCCCATTGGCTCCGCGAGGCACCGCCCAGGCCCGGCCCGGCGGCAGCGCCCCGCGCCGCCAGGGGGCGCCGCTGCGCAGGCCCCGGCGGGAGCAGCGGGAGGGCTGAGGAGCCCCGGGCGCGGCTCTCTGGGAGCGCCGGCATCCCACACACTCCCACCCACTCCCACCCACTCCCACA
Organism: Climacteris rufus; assembly: GCA_013398175.1. Lineage (NCBI taxonomy): Eukaryota > Metazoa > Chordata > Aves > Passeriformes > Climacteridae > Climacteris > Climacteris rufus. The sequence continues at coordinate 8,398 of VZRZ01007881.1, read as the reverse complement.
CACTCCCTAAGGGCAACCTAAACCTGCGGAGGGCAGCTACACCTCAGGTCCATGTACATCCAAAGCATGGAGTGAAGAGGGGAGAAAACGGGAGGTAACACAATGGCTGTGATACTTATGCAATGTTGGCACTCCAAGCAACATCAGGGGAATAAAAAAACCCAGGGTGCTGCGTAAGCAATGGATATGTCCATGAAAGACCCACTGAAATGAAAATATATCATACCAAACCATCTTAATACAGTAACAATGAGAAACCTTGCTACAAGATAGCAGAACCAGGTTGCTGACACAATTGTACCTTTACAGAACCTGTACTTCCTGGGGCAAAGGCCGTGTAGAACTGTTATTTGATTTTATGTTGAACACAATTTGTAGCGGTTTTGTACAGCAGAGTGGCCACAGGTAGAAGTGTTTGTACTAAACATACCAATGCCTGATCTAAATTCGTCTGCAGCAGCATTACACAAAAACATTTCATAGGCAGGAACGCATTATTTCAAATGAGAGAGAAAAATCAACAAATTCAATCTGTAAAGGAGACACCATTTTGATACAACGCTGAATTGAAAATAGCACTAAAAGCATAACAGTTTTACACGTTGCTGTGAGTTAGGTTGAGGGGAAAGATGTTGTAAACTATGTCAAAGGAATTCAACACCCATAATGTGCCTTTGGACAGACCCCAGCTCTTAATGAGCTTGGGTCTCCAATTCAAGATTGATATTGAACAGCCACATCCAACAGCTCCACCAAACTGTCTCTTCACATTTATAACTTTGGTCTCTAAAGTGTGGCACTGGTGACACACTCATGTCATCTGTTCTGCTGTATGTAAGACCCACTCTTTTTATTTTTTGTTGGGGGAAAAAATAAAAGAAGCTACTAAGCTTTTAACAATTTCTTTGCCACCAGCTTGCCAGTTTATCCCACTGCTAGCCTTTGGCCAAAGAGCAGACATACCATGCACAGGGCTAACCTGCAACATCTCAGTCTGCCAAAAAAGGGATGATGCATCATAGCAGCACGAAAGGTCTAATGAAACTAATTTCCCAAGCCTCAGTCTAAATATATATATATAAAAAAAAAAAAAGGAAGTTTTGATTATGACCTATCTCAGACTTTGGATGCAAAATCATACAACACTATCTTAATACAGTTTTGACCTCATTTCTCCCAAAAAATGAAAGAACATCTGTTATCTCTTGTCAGAGTACAGCAAGTTGTGTTTAAATAAGTAACTATGACCTTTTATAAATTTTGTTTCATTAAATAACACCACAAATTATGGGCTTTATGTTATTTCCCTTCAATGAAGTTATACAAATAATCGAGTATTTCTGCTATTGGAAAGTTCTTGAGCAGAACTTCCAACTGGTCCACAGGCACTAAACGAGAAACTAAATTTTCAGTACTGTTTATGAACAAAACTTCCTAAGAAATCCCAAGAGAGCATACTGATGACTTGGAGAAATATCCCCAGTGAAAGATTTCCTTTAAGCTAACAGGAAGAGATTTGTACAGGTTTTCAGAGGCTAATGTGTCACTAATTTTTTTTTTCTTGCAAGCAAGACCAAAGACTACTGGTTTTGAAAAAGGGTTACAGAGTGTTTTTGCTAGGCACTACAGTAGTTCAAGCACACAGCAGCTATTTTAAAATAAAGCTGAGATAAAAATGAGACTCCTTAAAAAACTGTATAAATTCCTTTAGAAAAGGTAATATACAAGGCAACATTTCATGTTTATTTTTAATCACACTTTCATTGTAATTACATACCTATAAATATGTCTTTATTACCTCTGAGAATTATTTTTGTTGTGTTTTTTAATAATGTCCATAATATTATCTCCTGTTACAAGGCTATTCTGTAATTGTTTAAGTTTCTGTTGTTCCCTTCTCTTTTGGTCATGCAGATATGGGGAATTAAGCAGCTGTGGAGGGAGAATGGTGCCTGTGGGTTTTACTCTCTTCACAACATCCCAAAAGAGCTTCTTGCTGTTGTTATTGATAAAAGTAATTGCAGTTCCACTGTGACCCAATCTCCCTGCTCTTCCAACCTGAAAAAGCATAAATTCATTTTAAGTTAGTAATATTAAATGGAAGTCCTTCAAATAGTCTTAGAAGTTTATTTTTTGTTACAAGGGCCAGAAAGAGGGCAATAATGAGTTCTCTTGGTCTGCAGCTAACACGGGGCTGGGGGGTGCACATTAAGGCACACACACACAGATCACCTTTTTTAAAGCAGAAAATCCTCAGAAAAAGAGTCAGAGGAGATGTTTGACTAGAAAGAAGGGGGGGGAAGTTAATGACTGGTTTCCTGGCCCTTATATGCACATCCCACACTGTGGATGAGCTGCAGCTGAAAGAGGGGTATTTGGTCTGTCTTCACACAGTAAGAAAATGCTAAACTTTGCTTTCTATAGACACAAAATGATATAAGAGAGTACAAAACATGCAGAATTATACTGTAAAAATCAGTGATTTAAAAACACTCTTCCAAGTTTTAGTAACTTACATAGGGGATAACAAAAACTCTGTTTTAGATTTTAGTAATTTTGGATAATATTTTACCTAAGAGACTTATGGAAGAGGTATCCAGCACCTTTTCTTCCTTTCCTATAAAAACAATATTCTGGAGAGGAAAATAATCTTTCTGTTTACATTTAAAGTTAAATTCCCACAGGTCGATGGTGTATTTCAATACACTTTTAAAATTAAGCTTTAGCAATTTTTTTATTTACCTGATGTACATATTCATCCATACTTGAAGGCATATCAAAATTCACCACCAGTTTGACATTGACAAGGTCAAGCCCTCGTCCAAGGACTCCAGTACTTACTATAACTTCATACTTCTCTTGAAGTAACCCCTGGCAAGGAAGGAACAAACATAAATTAATTCTTTTTTCCTTATTTGTATTTTGAACCTCTCCAAGCACAGACAGCTACTTCTTAGGTGTAAGAACACACCCAGTGGGATTATTCTATTGTAGAAGAGAGAATGGCTCCCCTGTATTCTTGATTTAAACATGAATACAAATCACAGGGATAATTAAAGAGAGATCAAACCCACAATTTTAATTCTAAAAATAATAATTTAAAGTTAAATACATATTTAAATTCTCATTTCAAATAATCTAGGAAACAGTCTCTGTATTTATCCACATTTAAAATGGCATTATTATCTACAGTTTTGCTTAATCCCATCTGTCTCATTTCCCCCAGCAATACCCCAGGTATTACTGCAGTAAAGATCTCAATTATGACTTCATTCATTCAAATGAAGCCCCATTTAATAAAAAAGGCCATTTGAAATCCACCAAAACACCATTAACTTTAGGAGACACAAACCTGTAATATGTCTGTTCTTTCCACCTGAGATTTTTCAGAATGCATAGCTGTGCACTGCAATCCAGTAATCTTATGAACAGCATCACTCAACAGATCTGCTCCTAGTTTACAGTCCACAAACACCAGCACTGGAGGCTTGAAGAGCTTCTCATCCTGTAAAGTTAAGTAGTTTCTTTGAAAAGGTATTACAACAATTGGCTGTTCATCATCAGCATGGATTCAATTTCTTCTGCACATGAGAAAATAACCTGACAGAGATGTGGAAAGACATGAATAATTTTATAAATTGCTCTTAGGAGAAAAATATTAAACTTACATTTAGTATTTCAAACAGCTTTTTCTTTTTAGATGGATCTTCTACCCACAAGATGATTTGCCGAACATTGGAACACGGCAGATTCTTTTCTCCAATTGTTATTCTTACAAAATTGTGCAGAAGCTGATTTGCCAAGTGCTCAATGCCCACTGGAATCGTGGCTGACACCAGTATGGTTTGATGATCATGAGAGATGTCTTCCAAAATATCCAACACTTGCTGCTGGAAACCCATTTTTAACATGGTATCCACCTACATGAAATATATTAGATTTGTACAACATTTTTTCCATCAACAGCAGGAGCCTGACCTTGAAGTGACAGAACCATAACGTGTATGATTGGCATGTAACAATCCAAATGCAGGAGGATTTACAGTCAGAAGAAAAGCTAAGTGAGAAAATTAAAAACAAATGGCTCACACTGGTCTAACAGTATTATCCTGTCAGGTATCTAAGTCTTTTATAGGAAGACAACATTGTTCTCTGTTGTTCACACAGATTTCAAATTGTGTCAAAACATAAAATGGTCTCTTAAGAAATATACTGTATTTTTCTAACAAACAGTCTGTATGTTTAATCAGTTAGACTAACCACTCACACTGCCCTTCAAGGACCTCTCTATAAGTAATACAGCTCAGATAAATAAAAACTTACTTCATCCACCACTACAATTTTTATGCCATGAAGTTGAACAGAACTTTGCTTTAAAATCTCAAGAAGTCTTCCAGGTGTTGCTATTATCACCTAAAAAAAACCAAACCAGAAGTTAGAGATTCCATGAAAGGACAGATGACTATCCTAGAAAAACTATAAAATTACAGTACATAGGTAACAACAGCGGTAATTAGTGAAATTACTTGCATTCAAGTAAGTCATAAAACTTTTACAGATAATTGATAAATTGTGAAGCCTCAAAAGGAAATGGAACTTTTAAAACTCTACTGGAGGTGTCTAAATTACAAACAATAAAATGTGCATGAAAAACAAAGTGGTTTTTGCTGTCAATTAAAACTCCTTGTCTAAAAAAAATAGCACATTTCAGTCTTTGAAAGCAGCTATATCAGAAACAAATTTTTTTAAAAACAAAAGGCTACTCTGTATTTAATCAGAATTCAAAACGTTTTTTAAAAAACTGTGTAATTGTAATATTTTCAAGAGCTAACAAATATTTCAGTAGCTTAGACTTAGGAGAACACATCCTTGTGTGTTCATACATGTCAACATTCTTTGTGAGTGTGATGAAAAGGTAAGTGTGCAGGCCCAGGCAGCGCTCACCTTCACGCTCTGCTTGAGGCGGTGCAGCTGTGGCGGCAGAGGCAAACCCCCCACCAGGAGCGCTGTTCTCATGTTGGCTAACCCGGCCATCAGCTCCTTCGCTTGGCTCTCGATCTGAATTGCCAACTCCCTCGTTGGTGCCAAAATAAGGGCAGACGGAGTTTCTGTCTAGAAAGGAGAGGAAAAGTCTGATTAACATGGACTCGCTTTATTATTTAGTTAAAAAGCTTTCAAATTTCCCGAAGTAATCCTTTATATTAAAATTGTTTTAAACAGCAAAATAACATTACTTATTAACATATACATTAACTTGTACAGTATCCTGAAGACAAAGAATGGGAAAAATCCTGTACAGAAGTTAAGTATTGTTCATTGAGGCTCCAATTTCGTTCATGTTATTTTAAACATATATCTTCTGTCTTGCAAACTTTAGAGACAATCAGACAGAGGAACTACTGGAGTGCAATACACCTTTTCTTACATGCTTCGACATAATGTTTTCATTCTTAAAACTAATACTAGAGTACTTCAAAGAATAAAAGTTACTTAATCTCTGAATTATTAATTTTAAAAAATTTACACACATTTGTGTGTATATATACATGTATCTATAAGGGCATCTAAACAGTGCAAAGCATCACCAGAATCAGGTCCAGAATTTTCTAATATATTCTTATGCAACACTTTTTGAACAGAACCACTAACTCAAAAAACAGTTCTGAACCAAACTCAAGGTAGTACAGAATAATACTTGCCATTACTTCTCATGATACATTCATGTCCTTACAAAGCAAAAGTTTTCTTCATTCTTTTTGCCACAGTATAAAGGGAAGGATATAATATAACTAGAGGATTTCAGAAATTTTATTACCCCAAATTCCTGCAGTTATTTGACGGTCAAATAAACAAATTCCAAGAAAAATTACTCTGCGAAATTATGCAACTACCAACAGATCTCTTTCAGCCTTCTGATATATGAAGATACAGGAAGAACTTGCAAAGGGTCTGGAATTATTTTCACTTTCTCTTTTAAGTCATTTAGTAAGTTTACCATGGAATTTAATTAACTTTCTTAACATGGAGGAACTGCCTAATAGGTAATGTTAGTAGAATGGCTTTATCTCCTGACCAAAGTGAAAAAACATTCTATTTCATTACAAATAATCAGCACCTCCCCCTCTCCAAGAACCAAATGCTCTATTGATCCAAAGTAAAATAAATCATTGAATGTTAATAAAAAATACTCCAATCACACTCTCCATGACATTGGGAATCCAAGAGTCAAATTAGCAAACTTTCTCTAAGTATCCAAAGTTTCATTACCTCTTTCAAAACCTTCATAATAACAGGAAGTAGGAAGGCTGCTGTTTTACCAGAGCCTGTGTCAGCACTAGCCAGAATATCCCTCCCTAACAGTCCAACAGGGATCATTTGCATTTGGATGGGAGTTGGGACTTCATAGCCAGAGTTCTTTAAATTATTGTTTAAAGTTTCAGGAAAACCACAGTGTTCAAACTCTACAATAGGTCTTGGAACTTGCTGGCCCTGGACAGCAATACCCAGCTGAAGTTTAAGGTTCTCAACCTGCTCATCTCGCAAACCTAAAATAAAGGAATGATCTTTGTAGAAATAAGGAGTATTAAGCAGGTGAGCTTCTGCTTGAGAATCTGTGGGTTGATCAGATGTTAACTGCCTTTCCTTTGCTTGAGTCTGTAAAAGGTGTTTGGCTTTACACTCCAAACTACAAACATCTTCATCTGTTTCATCGCAGATATACTCCCCATAGCGGCCACACACAACACACACAGGTTCTCCGGGTTCTGCCCAGCGCTGGGATTTGCTGAAGGATTTTATGGGTTCTTCCAAAGAGCTATCTGCATCAGTATTCTGGCTGTCCTTTCCCAAAGGTGTATTAGCAACACCAAGGTCTCCAGCTGCAGGTTCTGTGTGTTCTTGTACAATTTCACTTGGATTGCATGTTGAAGGAGAAGTTTCTGTTCTAACTGACTTAGAGCCTTGGAACTCAGTGGTCTCCTCTAGCAAAGATCCTCCAGAAGACAGTTTATTTTTCTTAGCTGTACAACTTTTGTCCTCATCAGCAGTCCTCTTGACTTTAATAGATCTTGGTAAAAACATGCTTCAGTACACTAAAAAGAAAATGGTTACAGTTGTTAAAAACTACTGCTTGAAAAAGGTACATTTTACAGTTATCACATAAAAAAGAAAAAATCTAGCAAATATTGGCAAACACAGAAACCAACTCTCCATCCCCAAAAAGAGATCTAGAAACTGCCTTGTTTAAAAATTATCTTGATCTTAACAATGTTGATGCAATGCCAAGACGTATTTTAAAATAACAACGGAAGCGTGGAACAGTATAGAGATCCATCTACAGTTAATTTTTCATATTAGACCTTTACAATTGAGTAAAATCCTGGCTTTTCACTGTGTGGAAATTTATCCATTTTGAGAGTCAGTCATATTTGAATCCCTGAAGAGTTTAGCTATTTCTGAAGCGAAACCATAGAAGTAAGCATTCTTCTAAGCTACGAAAAACAAACAAACAAACAAACCAAAAAACCCCCCACAAAATAAATAATCAATTTTGAAAAGGATGTCAAATTCAGTGCAGGACCCACCCAAGACCATTCCTTTTGTTGTTCTTTCTAAAGTCCACTTAAATTTAAAAGGTTGCAAATTTTGAGATCTTTTTGGAGTCCAGCTCTGTTTGTTTCAGATGTTCAGAAAGGAGCAAAGACCTACATGATCAATTTGCCAAATCTCTACTGCAATACAAGGAAGGCAAATTAATTTTTCATAAATAACCATAAATTATATATTCGGAAACTTTCAGTATTTGTCTCTGAAAGTGTCAGATATTCTCACCGATCCTTTGCTATCGTACAATCCGTAAATACACAAAATACCACAGTTTTATTCTGAATAAATTGTACTATGTCTACCAGCCTCTGCGAACTTCTTCTTACACTAGTTTTTTTTTTCTGTTTGTTTGTTTTTTTTTAATACACAAAGCTACCTCTGTGTGTACAGACAGCTGTGTTTCTGTGCAACTCGGAGCAATGCCGAGAAAGCGGCAGCAGCGCCGGCCCGGAGAGCGCCGCGGGGTGACCGCGGCTGCCGGGGGCCGCTGCTCCCCGCGCTACCGGACCAGAACCCAAATCTCAACATTTAATTTTTCGCGCCTACTGAGAATTTCCCACAACAAACCTCTCTGCAAGCTCAGCAGCCTCTCAGGCGAGGGGAGCGCTCACGCAGAGTGTCGGGATGACGGAGGCGCTGCTCGGGCGGGACCCGCGGGGACCCCGGGCAGCACGGCAGCCTCTCCCAGCCCCGCTCTCCGGCAACAGCCGCCCACCCCACGGCCGAACAAGGCGGCGCGGAGCCGTTTCCGCCCGACAGCCGTGCCCGCGCCCCGGCGCTGCAGGCGGAGCCC
>VZRZ01007880.1:10142-24654 GCA_013398175.1 Climacteris rufus | reverse complement strand
GGGGGCGGCCCCGCCGTGCCGGCTGAGGCGGTACTGTGTGTCCGTGAGGCGGGGCCGTGCGAGCCGAGGCGGGGCCGCCCTTGCGGCACGGCCGGAGCGATGTGGGCGGCGCTGGGCAGGCTCTGCGTGGCGCAGGCCGTGGGCCCGGCCTGGTTGATCGCTGTGCGCCCCGCGGGTGCGGGGCTGAGGGGCCCTGAGGGGCGGGAGGAGGAGGAGGAGGAGGAGGAGGAGGGAGGCAGCCTGGAGGTGCCCGCTGTGCTGTGATCCAGGGCTGGGGCCTCCTCCTGGCCGGAGCTGTGGGCGCAGGGACAGGGTCAGGGGCACCGGCCACTTCGTGGGTGTCATGTTTGTCCGGCTGGCCCAGATAAATAAGGCTCATCTTCCCAGCCTCTAACACCCCCTTACTGCCTAGCTTGCTTCCTACTAATTGTTTTTCTCTCATCTTTCCAGCCGCAGGAGCCTTCTCCATACCCCACGTTACCATGGCCACCCACTTCTCCAAGGATCAGGAGGAGAGAGTGCGTAGGAAATGGGTTACACGGGATATTTATTGTCTGTGCAAATAGGCTTTCCCCTTCTTACAGCACCGGCTGCATCCTGCAGCTTCAGCACTGACAGAGTGGCTGCTGGTGCTGAATTCCATGTGCTTTTTATGTGTAATGTGAGCGGGGCAGATGCTGTAGAGCAGCACAGAGCTCACCTGCCTGCCTGAACACCTTGTGACACCCAGCACTGCTGCTGCCAGCGGGGTTTCACTAATCCAGCTGTGCTCTGTCTCACATAATTACCCTTCTAAGCTTTGATTTTGTAAAATTACCTGCTGAGCTGGCATGTGATACTCATCAATGATCTTGTTGGAAAGGTAGTTTAATGTAGAGCGGGTTTGTAGTTCTCTGTAGCGGGGTTGTAATTCTCTGTAGTGGGTTTGTAATTCTCTGTATTGAATTTGTGATTCTAGGAGGAGGAGGAGGGATTCTCTCTATTTGGTTTGTAATTCTGCATATTTGGTTTGTAATTTTGTGAATTTGGTTTGTAATTCCACGTAGGGGCTTCGTAATTCCCTCTCTTGGGTTTGTAGCCCGTGCTAGCTCAACCAATGCACGGTGAACTCAAACCCTCACCCCTTTGCTGCCCAGTCCCTGGTCAGCAGAGCCCAGTGTGCTCCCTCAGGAGGTTTTGTTGCCCCTCTGCTCTGCAGATCAGGTGTGTGAAGGGGGACCTGTTCTCGTGCCCGGGCACGGACGCCCTGGCTCACTGCATCAGCGAGGATTGCCGCATGGGCGCCGGCATCGCCGTGCTCTTCAAGAAGAAGTTTGGAGGCGTCCAGGAACTCCTGGATCAGAGTGAGTGGCACCTGCAGGAGCTCCTGATTTCCAGCAGGGAGGGTGTTAGAGCTGCTTGGGGTTGTGGAGTGTGGCTGATTTAAAAATGCGGCGATTTCTGTGCTTTAGAGAAGAAGACGGGGGAGGTGGCGGTGCTGCAGAGGGACGAGCGGTACATTTACTACCTGGTAAGAGCTGGGGGGGTCACTGGGGCACCTCCTGGAGCTAAACTGTGTCACTCACCAGGCTGCAACAGCCTGCTCATGTTCATGGAATCACAGACTCACAGAATGGTTTGGGTGGGAAGGGAACTTAAAGCTCATCTCATCCCACCCCCTGCCATGGCAGGGACACCTTCCACCATCCCAAGTTGTTCCAAGCCCTGTCCAGCCTGGCTTTGGACACTTGCAGGGATGGAGCAGCCACAGCTTCTCTGGGAAATCTCTGCCAGGGCCTCCCCACCCACACAGCGAAGAATTCCTTCCCAATATCCCATCTGACCCTGCCCTCTGACAGTAGGAAGCCATTCCCCCTGGTCCTTTCTCTCCAGGCCCTTGTAGATAGTCTCTCTCCATCTTGCTGGCTCCCTTCAGGCACTCTAAGGGAGTTTCTGGAATGTTCTCTCAGTAAGAGCTGTGAGCTGTGTCTTCAAACGTTGCCTGTTGAGAAGCAGCCAAGCTGTCCTTGAGCATCTGCATTTCACCTTCACATGGACAGAACTGGCTGCTAAATTAGAGTGTTTTAAGCTGTGAAATGAAGTTCTTTGTTCAAGTCTTTCCACGGGAGCAAGTCTGGGTGTGGAGTTTCGGGATGTCATGGAATGTGTGTTGTATAACAGTCATTTTTATAACAGGCAGTAGCTTGCAGTGCTCGTACCAAAGGCACAACTGAGCTTTTCCATCTTTCTGCAGATCACAAAGCAGAAGGTTTCTCACAAACCAACGTATGAGAACATGCAGAAGAGTTTGGAAGCCATGAAAGCTCACTGCCTGAACAACGGAGTCACTGACATCTCCATGCCCAGGTGAGGCACTCACAGCTGGGATGCCAGTGCTGGCCTGTTCAGTTTCTAGAAGGATGGCTGAGGGAGATCCCCTGCTCTGAAATAAGAATTCAAGTGTCCACTTCTATCCAACTCCTCTGTTCAATTGGGCAAATGTAATTTGCATTTCAGTAATGGCAAAGGAAATTGGAGTTGTTTCCTTGTTGTCACTGTGGGTTTATGGGGAGCTGAGTCAGGGCCACCTCAAGCTGCAGCTGCTCCAGGGCTGGCTGGGCACACACACGAGGCCCCACAGCTCTTCTGGTGCTTTATCTTCCAGGATTGGATGCGGACTGGACGGCCTGGAGTGGGAAAAAGTGTCAGCCATCCTTGAGGAGGTGTTTGAGAACACTGACATCAAGATCACAGTTTACAGCCTGTGAGCAGAGGAGTCAAAGAGCCCCATTTCCCCCCCAGTTTGGGGAGCAGAACCTGTGAACTGAGGAGGGGGGAGCACGTTGTNGATCACAGTTTACAGCCTGTGAGCAGAGGAGTCAAAGAGCCCCATTTCCCCCCAGTTTGGGGAGCAGAACCTGTGAACTGAGGAGGGGGGAGCACGTTGTGCACCAGGGTGTCACTGACAGCGACAGGAGCTTCCAGCAGCAACGAGCTCCAGAGAAGTTAATTGGGGGTGTTAATTAGAAGGAGGCAGCAGTGCTGTGCAAACGCTGGGGGAGCTCCCAGTGTGTCCCAGCAGCCACCAGGTGTCACTGGGGCTCCACGCAGTGAAACAGCCGCTGCCACTTGGGCTTTCTCCTTTTGGTTGGGGCTCCTGAGCTGCCCCAGGCAGCCCTGTCACTTGTGTTTGTTCTCTTTGCACCGTCCTGCCTGGCCCGGGGGTCACTCACCCTCTGTTAGAGGTGTAATGGTTTTGTTTTTCCTTTCTGGCCACAAATTGGGTTTGCTGCTAGTGCTCACTAAGGATCACGTTGTGCTGTTAAATAAATAGTGTCCTGCTGTTGGATCAGTACCTGTGGCTGTTCTGGGGGAGGGCTGGGATTGCAGGGTGTCACTACAGCTGGTGGGTGTGTTTTCTACACTGTCTCTATAATTTATGATCTGCAGAGCTCAGTTTGGTGAGGATCCAAGCAGGCTGATGTGCTCTGAAAACTCACAGGATGGAGTTTAAGGGTGGATTTTCACATTTCTTTGTTTACTGCATTTGTAGTCCAGGTGTTACACATAAGTTGATGTTTGTCACACAAAACAAAATCAAATCAAGAGCACACCTGCTTCATCAGATTGAAAATTCCTCACTTTGAAGAGTTTGTTCCAGAACTGAGGGACTGCCACGGACATTTCCTTTGTGTTTGGTCTCCCACCCTCCCACAATAACAAATCTTCACTTCTCTCATTCTGAATGTTCAGAAAAATGCCAGGTGTGTTGAATAAAAATAAAAATGGGATGTAAGAGTTGGGAGTTTTGTAACATGACAGGATGCCTGATTGGATTTCCTTGGGAAGGGACTGGGTTAGGCAGTTCTGTGGGGTTTTTTGCTGCTGCACATCCTGTTTGTGTCTTCAGGAGCTCCCTATCCTTACTCCCCCTGTTCCTTGCCCATATTTTGTAAACCTGTTTGGTGGGGAATTGCTGTAGCTGGGGAAAAACCCTTGGACAAAGAGGAGCTTGGAGCAATGAGCTGATCCAGAATGGGCATTGAGGTTCTCATGGATTCAGTCCTTACCCTTATTTATGTCTGGGTTTTAGTTCTAGTGACAAAGTTCTTTAGCTGATGGCATCCCTGTGAGCCTTGTTTTCCATGGAAAGCGATCCTGGTGTGTACTCTGGGAATGTTTTTGGCATTTAGTTCTCCTTTGTCAGTTATGAAATATTCCCTGTGTGGCTGTCCTGGGATGTCCTTGGACTCAAACTTGTCAGGTTCAATTTAGGACTTCTTACAAGTAGAGAAGAAGGAATAAACAGTGCTTTGGCTTTGCAGTGAGTTCCCATTTTATTTCACTTTGCTTTTCCCAGGTTTATATACCAAACATTGCACAAGGGGATGTTTGAACTCGAGTTCTTGGGCTCCATCATGATTTGGAAGAGAGCTGTTGGCCCTGAATGAAACCACAGCTCTGACTATTGAGGAGAGCAGAGGAACAAGCCTTCTTTTTCACCTTAAATCCCTTTCTTTTCCCCATTTTCTAATGCATTTATCTAACCAGCAGGTCTTTTCCCATGAAGTATTCCCAGAATGTGATCCCACAGCCTGTCTGTGGGTCACTGCCATCCTTTTCACCACAGCATGGGTTTGGTTGGGGCAGGGAGAGGGAGGGACAAAATACACCCAAAAAATCCCAAACACCAGAGGTCTGTGTTGTGTGTGTGTGTTCATAGTCCTGCAGGGCCTTGTCTTCCAGAGGTTGGTTCTCCATCCTGCTGGAATCAAAGCTGTGGGGAGCAGGACTGTCCCAGGTGTCCAGGTCTGTCACATCATTCATGGATCCTTTCTGGACATGGGCAAGGAAAAAAAAGAGATGTTAGAGACTCAAACAGGTGATTCTGTAGTGCCCTATGAAAGGGAATTCTGCAACCACTGGGATTTCCTTTAATAGTGGTTTTTTTTAGGGGATTAGACTTTGGGGATGAGGAAAATCCCTTTGCTCCATTCCTCTCCCTGTTGTCCTGAATATCATCCCTGTGGGGAACAGGGAGGTTCTTGCTCTTGGACCCTTTTTATTCTTTATTCCTGGAGGTGTTTACGGAAAAGGTCTAAATCCCTTAGGAATCTGCTGTGGAAGGGAAAAGTTACTGCTTGGGATTGTTATCAATATCTAAAAACAGAAATTGGCTCTGGGTTCTGACTTAAGAACCCAAACTAAAGAGGGGGACATGTCCCCCACAGGAACCCTCGCTCACCTGCCCCTCAGTGCAAGATCTCCGCCAGCTTCTCCTCGTAGTACTGAAAATTCTCCTGAATATCCTCCCAGGGCACGAACGACTTGGCCTCCTCCCCTTCCTCCTGCTCCACAAAGTTCTTCCACACAAACTCAAAGTCTTGAGGCTTCATAATCCTCAGCTTGCAGCCGGCCGCCTTCATATTCCTCAGGGCGGCCTGCACGTCGGGCTCCTCCCACATGAAGAGCCTGCCCACCATGATGGTGAGGCGCAGCCCCTTGTCCTTGCGCAGGGCCTCGCTGATCCTCTCGGCGCAGGTGACGCAGGGGCTGGAGGACACGTACCAGGTGACATCGTGCCGGGAGCCGGCCGGGCACGAGGGCAGGATGGTGTTGAAAAAAGCCATCTCGGCGTGGGCGGCCGCGTGCTCGTCCTCCAGGTACCCCCTGAGCGTCTGCGGCTCCTTGCCCTGCGTCTCCACCACGTAGCACAGGAAGGTTTTGTTCCTGCCCGAGCTGTACTCCACGTTCCTGAACTGGAATTTGAAGAAGATGGCTGGGAGGCGTTCCCTGAGGAGAGCAGAGCGGGGTTTAGATGAGGGTCGCGCTTTTGGATCACCTTGGTGGGACCGTGGACAAATCACCCTGATTTCTCTGTGTTAAAAGGTTTATGTTTTAAAATATCCAAGATCAAATCCAACTTTGTTGGTGTGGGACTGTGGACAAACCACCCTAATTCCTCTATGTTAAAGCATTTATGTTCTAAAATACCCAAGATTAAATCCAACTTGGTTGGTGTGGGACCCTGGACAAATCACCCCAATTTCCTTGAGTTAAAACGTTTAATGTTTTAAAATATCCAAGAGCAAATCCAACTTTGTTGGTGTGGGACTGTGGACAAACCACCCTAATTCCTCTATGTTAAAGCATTTATGTTCTAAAATATCCAAGATCAACTTTATTGGTGTGGGACCATGGACAAACCACCCTGATTTCCTTGAGTTAAAACGTTTATGTTTTAAAATATCCAAGATCAAGTCCAACTTTGTTGGTGTGTGACCGTGGACAAATCACCCTGATTTCCTTGAGTTAAAACATTTATGTTCTAAAATATCCAAGATTAAGTCCAACTTGGTTGGTGTGGAACTGTGGACAAATCACCCTGATTTCCTTGAGTTAAAACATTTATGTTCTAAAATACCCAAGATTAAATCCAACTTGGTTGGTGTGGGACCCTGGACAAATGACTGCATCTCCCCTGATTTCTCTGTGTTAAAAGGTTTATGTTTTAAAATATCCAAGAGCAAATCCAACTTTGTTGGTGTGGGACCGTGGACAAACCACCCTGATTCCTCTGTGTTAAAGCATTTATGTTCTAAAATATCCAAGATCAACTTTGTTGGTGTTGGACCGTGGACAAATCACCCTGATTTCCTTGAGTTAAAACGTTTATGTTTTAAAATATCCAAGAGCAAATCCAACTTTGTTGGTGTGGGACCGTGGACAAATCACCCTGATTTCCTTGAGTTAAAACGTTTATGTTTTAAAATATCCAAGAGCAAATCCAACTTTGTTGGTGTGGAACTGTGGACAAATCACTGTGATTTCTCTGTGTTAAAACATTTATGTTCTAAAATATCCAAGATCAAATCCAACTTTGTTGGTGTGGGCCCATGGACAAATCACCCTAATTCCTCTGTGTAAAAACATTTATTTTCTGAAATGTCCAAGATCAAATCCAACTTTGTTGGTGTGGGCCCATGGACAAATCACCCTGATTTCTCTGTGTTAAAGCATTTATGTTCTAAAATACCCAAGATTAAATCCAACTTGGTTGGTGTGGGTCCGTGGACAAATCACCCTAATTCCTCTGTGTAAAAACATTTATTTTCTGAAATATCCAAGATCAAATCCAACTTTGTTGGTGTGGGACCGTGGACAAATCACCCTGATGTCTCTGAGTTAAAACATTTATGTTCTAAAATACCCAAGATTAAATCCAACTTGGTTGGTGTGGGTCCGTGGACAAATCACCCTAATTCCTCTGTGTCAAAACATTTATTTTCTGAAATGTCCAAGATCAAATCCAACTTTGTTGGTGTGGGACCCTGGACAAATCACTGCATTTCCCTTGATTTCCTTGAGTTAAAACATTTATGTTATAAAATATCCAAGATCAAATCCAACCTTGCTATGAAAAGGTGGATTTCCTGCTGGAATTTGATGCTGTGCCATGGTTGCTACTGATGAACTTCACCTACTTTTAAAATTTATTGTTTACTTTTAAAATTTGTTTACTTTTTAAATTTATTNTTAAAACATTTATGTTATAAAATATCCAAGATCAAATCCAACCTTGCTATGAAAAGGTGGATTTCCTGCTGGAATTTGATGCTGTGCCATGGTTGCTATCCAACTTTGTTGCCTACTTTTAAAATTTATTGTTTACTTTTAAAATTTGTTTACTTTTTAAATTTATTGTTCACCTCTTCTGTGATTCCAGACAAGTGAGGAGACACCAGCTGGTGATGGGACAGCTCAGGGGATGGCTCTGGAGACAGGGGTAGGGAATGGGATGGAAAAGAGTGGAAAAAGGCAAATGCTTCCAAGAATAGTGCTTTTCCTGCTTTATATCCTGGATAACGAGTGGTTCTTGGGCTAATGATTCTTTAATTAATGTTTTTTTGAAGGGCAGACCTGAGCCACCCATTCCAGAGCCACGCCTGCGGTGAATTTCTTTACAATAACATCAGGTTTTTAAATCCATGGGAGGCACAGGGAATTTCAGCCCTGATTTAACTCTCTGACACCAAAGGGGTCACAGCAGTGAGGAGGTTGGCTCTGGCTTTTCCTGGAACAGCTGAAGCAGCAGCAACCTGCTCCAGGATGGATTGAGTGGGGATGGATTGACTCAGAGCTGGATTTAGCCAGCCCCTCCAGATGGATTTTATTGCTTATCTCGGCGTGTGCCTGAGATTATCTGGGATGTTCACCTCAATCTCTGCTCCCAGCAATATGGAATGTGCATCAGTTCAATTAATAGCATTCCAATAAAGGATATAAACAATACTCAGCTCATTTCCATGTCTGGCAGCCCTCTCCATGAAGAAATTCCTCCTGATGTCCAGTCTGAACTTCCCCTGGCACAACTTGAAGCCATTTCCCTCATCTTGTTGCCTGGGAGAAGGGGCTGATCCCCACTTGGCTCCAGTCTCCTGCTAGGGGGTTGTGGAGAATGAAAATGTCTATGGAAATGCTTTTAAAACTATTCACAGGCATTGAATTTCCACAATATTCAATATAAACCACCTGCTCTGACACCAGGCTGGGGTGGCAGAGCTCACCTGAGGACAGGAAAGGTCAAAGTTGAAATCTTCCTTCTGCAACTGCTCTGAAGAGCATCATTAAATGGTGAATTTTAGGGATTTCTAAAGGCTCCAACCTCATTTATCAAAGTCTGCCCTGGGTATCAAAGTGTTAGGTCATATTGAGACAACAAAAATTGAAACTTTGAGGCAGAATCCTCAGTCTGAGACTGAAGTTGATGGGTTGGAGGAAAGAGCTGCCCAGTGTGACACTGACACTGCTGGATTTCTAACCAGGGAATTAAAATTTGGATTATCAAAAGGATTCTGCAAACAAGTAACAGGGCCCAAGGAGTTATTTCTGCAAGGAGCCTCATTTACACCTGGGGAAAGTGCAAATAAATGGGTTAAACATCAGGAAATGCTCCCAGATTGGGATTACAGGCTAGGGTTCAGCCAAAAAAAAAGTGGGTTAATATTCTTAAAGAGAATAATTGGCTTCCCAGTGTTTCCTGGAAGCCAGACCCCTCCGAGCTATAAGCAGCAGGCTGAGAACTTGGCTGGGAGTCCTGAGATGCCCCTAATCCAAGGGCTAAAGCTGAAATGCAGCATAATTGGGTTGAAGTGCTGCTTGCTTGGCTGCAGTTGTGTCTCCTCATGGCTCACATAACTGCCTTGATTGGCTGGAAATTTGTAAATCATTAGAAAAATCCACACAGTGAGCCCAGGTCAAGGCCTGTCCTGAATTTCCTGTGCCCTCCTTAAAATGAAAGTAAAAATCTCTGAGGTTTTTGTGCCTCTTTTGGGGCCTTTTAGGATTTCTGCTTCAACTTCCTCACTCTCACCTCTCCAGGGTGGAAAATCCTGTCAGATCCTGTAACACCCGTGGCATTTCAACAAAGAATTTAATTGCAGGATGATGCTAAGGAAGGGTTTTCAGCCCAGGGCTTTGGGCTTAGCAGGGAACTTTGGACATGCTGCTCAGTTCCTCAGCACTTCTAAGTGCAGGTTGAGTGCTCCAAGGCTGAAAAATCCGATTTCCTCATTAAAATTAATTTTAGGACGTGTCTGAAGTGTTCAGAACTTGGTCCAGTGGTTTAAATCCACAATTTTTGGTGCCTTAGCCCCATTCCTAACAGAGTGATCTCCTTTCCTTTAAAGCCACTGCTTTGCAGACATTGTTATTTCTATGATTATGTGACAGAGACCATGCCAAGAAGAGATTTTTTTTCACAACAGACAGATTTTGGGAAGAAAATGGAATTTTTTTTTTCACCCCTGTGCAGAAATGGAACCCAATTTTGTGATGGTCAGAGGTGCTCACTCATCCTGGTCAGAACAAGCAGCCAAAATTCACATGCAGAATCTTTCCTATGGCACAGGCAGGAGGATTCCAGGGGATATTTTGGAGGTCTGAGCTTTGCTTTTAAGCAGCTGGAAGAAACCATAGGTTTGGTTTATTTGTTGGGCCACTCCTTTGGTGGCTGATAAGGGAAACGTGAGGGGAGAAGGACACATCCTGCTGCTCCTGCAGGGAATCTTTGGGAACGCTCAGAGGGAGCAGAGGCTGAGGGGTTTTCCTGCTTGCAGCTGTTATTATGGCTGAGAGTTCAGCTTCCACCAGATCCCTGTGATCTCCAGCTTTTCCAAAGGCTCCCTGCTCCCTGCTGCCTTGAAATCTGCCTCTTGTTTTGGAGCCTTTCTGTTAGTTGGACTTTTTTTGGTTGTTTTTTTGTTTGGTTTTTTTTTTATGAAAGTCAGGTTCCAGCTGTGGCTGTGGAGCTCTTGAAAATGTGAACCTTTAGGTCTCTTGAAAAATCTGTCCCTCGGGCCCATCAAGCCAATCAGCCATAGCAGGGGTGTTTTTCCTAATCCACAGGTGGAGAAACTCTCAGACAAGAGCCATTGATCACAGCAAGAAATCAATATTGAGCTCTCATCAAAGCCAACACCTCCATCCCCATCCCATCAGCGGGGCGGGGAGGGAGGCAGCACTGCAGAAACAGAGCTGTTCCTATAAAACAAGTGGATTTTTGAGCCTGCCTGGTGTGACTCCATCCTCTAAAACTCAGCAAAACTTCCAGCAAAATCCCACAATAAATCTGAGCCGTTTCAAACCAGCCAGAAACGCGCTGGCCGAAGATGCTGCTTGTGTTGCCCGACACAAAAGCTGAGGCAGAGCTCTCTGAACACCCCCAATCTATATTTAAATCCCCATCTCTTACCCTGTCACAATCTCAAAGGGTGGCAGGTCCTCCCTCTTCACCTTCTTCTTCTTCCCCTCGCCCTCCTCGGCGTTGTCGGGTTCCCCGTTCTGGGCGTTGCTGGGCTCCTCCTGCTTCTCTGCCATCTTCCCCAGGACACTGGGATCGAGCTGTGGCCACTGGCAGAGAGAAAGAGCAATTTCTGAGAGCTCTGGGAGCGAAGGGAGGGGGGAAAAACAGAGCTGGGAGTTCCTGCCCCAGGCACAGTTGTCAGGAACTAAATATGGAACAAAGCGGCAGCGGCAGGGGCTGGATGGGGTTGGGTGACCCAGGGCTCTCGGGTGTCACCTCCTTCCCCTGCTTTCTCCAGCTCCTTTCAACGATTCCCCTGGCTCCCCTTTTGATTTCGAATTAAGTGACAACTTCGCTGTGGGTGGGATGAGCAATGGATGGAAAATCTTGGAAGCACAAGGGTGTATTTATCCCTCGGGGTGACAGGCGGCTGGCACGGGGCACCTCCCGCCTCTCCCATCCCTCCCCCTCCTCTGCCAGGTGCATTCTCTTGCTGACCTTGAGGGACCACAGGCCTGCTCAGGCAAGAGGGGAAGGGGTCATGGCAATTTTGCTGGAAAATCCCTGGATTTGGTGGGTTTGGCGGATTTGGCCTCATGGAGCAGCTGGAGCATCCCAGCGGGAGACCAGGGTTCCTCCCACCCTGCTCCTCCAGGAGTCTGGGCACAGGAGCTGGACAGGGGGAAATCCCATTTTTGGAGCTGTAAATGCAAGCCAGACCCTTCTCCCAAATGTTTGAAAGTCCAACAGGAATTCACAGTGGGCAGCAGTGCTGGTTCTCCCATTGTTTTGCATTTTCCTCTCCATTGCCTGAGTGTTCCATAAATTCCCATTGCACTGGGATATATCTGTATTGCAGAGGTTTTCCATCTTTTTTTTTTTCCCCCTTCAGGATGATATGAAATTCTTCCAGCTCCTCACTCTAAATTTCAGTCATTTGCAGTTTGTATCAACCCCACAATTGAGCTGAGCTTAATGAAAACCTGAATGAGGTTTGCCCAGGGACCAATCCTGGCCATGCCATGGGACAAAGGAGATGGAAATTGTGTGGCTGTGCAGGATTTTGGAATCAAAGCACATTGGAAATCAGACCTCCAGTACTGTGGGCTCTGCTCAGAACCCACCAGCAGCAAACTCTGAATAAATATGGAATATTTATGTATTTGATGGAATATTCAGTGAGTATTAGTGGGAAAACCTGCCCTTAGTTTGAGGAGGAGAAGCTGTATTCCATAAAAATCCAATCACTGGGAATACCTGCTTTGGGGCCAACTCAGCCTTTGGCATCCTGGCAGCTCTTGGAGGAGCCTGCACTGTCACAAAGTGAAACAAATTCATGCCATTGGATAGATCATTTATTAACAGAGAAAATTAATAATACATCATCACAGATAATTAATTCTGGCTATTCTTTGCAGCCCCCTTGCCCTCAGCCTGCCTGGCTGTGCTGGATGTCCTTTGGAGCTTTTCCTCAGAGCCACCATGGGTGCAGTTTTTGGGGACTTTGATGAGTTGTTATTTAGGTGGTGACTGACAGAGCTGGCACCAGGAGCTCTGTGGCAACAGCACACCCAAGGATTTGACAGATTCCAAGACATCCTATCCATGGAACATATATCTTCCACAGTGCAGGATTTTATTTATTTTTAAGCCTAAAATACTTTCCTGCAGGGCAAGGGGGGGTGTTTTGCCTCCTGCATGGTGACAACGCTCAAATTCCACCTCCCCTGTCCAATTGCTGTCACCTCTGACATTTCAGGGGGTGCTTTTGGGGTGGGAATCCTCTCCCAATGAGTGACAGCTCATTTCCTCCTAATCCCAATACTTTAAAGCAGCATCCCAGCCCCTCTCCAGTCCCTCTGACCCACTTTGATTTATTTTTGGAAGCTCTTCATGGCTGGGGTCCCAACTTTGCTGCAGCTTTAGCTTTGGCTGGCCCTGCCCCTCCACAGGGGCTGAGCTCTAATCTAATCTGGGGAATGTGGCACCAAGGCTCTCCCTCTCTCCAGCCTGTCCCAGCTGCTGCCCAGCTCCTTGTAGGGCAGTGCCTGCAACAGCCACGATCCTTCCCCCACTGCAGCCAAAAATATAAAAGGGCACCACGGAGCTGCTGCGTCAGAGCCACGGGGTGGGCGAGGCCTTTGATGGCTTTTTGGGGTGTTTGGGACCCCCAAAAATGTCCCTGTGTGTGCAGGGGTCCATGGGGAGGCCTCCCAGCAGAACCAGGGTACCCCAAACTGTGCACCTGCCAGTGTTTTTATGGAGTTTCCCTCCACCTGCTCCTGTCCTCACTCATTTAATATTTTATCCACTTGGCTCTGAATTTGTTCATAAAATCCCAGAGTCACTGAGGTTGGAATAACCTTCCAGGATCATTGACCCCAAGCTGTGCCCATCCCCACCTTGTCCCCAGCCCAGAGCACTGAGTGCCACATCCAGGAATTCCTTGGACACCTCCAGGGGTGGGGACTTCAAACCTCCCTGGGCAGTTCCAAGGCCTGAGCACCCTTTCCATGGAGAAATTCCTGCTGCTGTCCAGGCTGAGCTCCCCCAGCTCCCTCAGCTCCCCACAGGACAGAGCCTGGCACGGGGGGATCGCAGCTCATCCACAGGGGAGACACAGGACAGGGCTAAGGGACAGCCTGTGCTTTGCTGGAGTTTTGGATATTGAAGGATCCTGCATCCATCCAGGTCCAGAGTAGCTTCTCCAAGGACTTTAGAGGCACCTCTGAACAGTCTGGAGCCTTTTATCCCCACATGAAGTAGGGATCTGTGCTGTACCCCTTGGCCTGTGTCCCCTGTGGGTTGTTTGCTGTCCCTCTCCTTGCAGCAGGAATTCCTGGAGTTAACCTGGCTCTTCCCCTTCCCCATCACCCACACCTGCCTGCCACAGGCCTTGCCAGGAACAGGCAGCTTTTATGGCATTCTGGGGCTGGGGGAACATTTTGGGATGGATGTGAGAGTGAAATAAGAGCCTGGCTGGGTGAGTCATGGCTCAGCCGTGCTCTCCATGCCGAGGGGACAGCTGGTGGCACTAACAAAACGTCTCCTTGGGGACACTGTCTGGCAGAGAGCCCCCTCCTGCTTTTTCCAGCTGTAACTACGGGATAAATAAATAAACACTGACAGCTTCCCTTCCTTCCTCCCTCCCTCCCTTCCTTCCTTCCTTTGGGGCTCTCACCTGTCTCTCTCCTCCCACCTCAGGACCACAAAGGTTTCGAGGAAGGGGCTGGAAACACTCGTGTCCCACAGGAGAGAGCCAGGCAGTGCCCAAATGCTGCTGGCAGAAGGGCTGAGGCGCAGGTGAGTGATGCTCTCAGCTCCGTACCTGCCCCATCCTCCCAGCCAAACCCTCCCTGGCTCCCCCAGCCCTCACCCCCCAGCACATGAGGAGCCTTGGCAGGCGCTGCTGCCTCCCCAATTAATTCCAAGCCCAAGTGGGAGTTAATGACAGCTCCCAGCAGCAGGGCTGGAGCTCCTGCTGCAGCTTTCCTGGGGGAAAGGGAGCTCCAGCCCTGCTGGGGCTGCTCCAAGCACAGGGATTCCTGTCCTGCAGCACCCAGAGCTGGGGAAGGGCCGGTGACAAAGCCTCGCTGGCACCTCCCTGATGCTCTAACAGCTCCACACAGCAGCAAATCCATCAAAGCCTTGTCCTGCTGCAGCCAGGGCGTTTGCTGGGCCTTGGGATGGGAGGAGGGAAGGAAAGGGAAGGGAGAGGGAAGGGAGAGG
>VZRZ01007879.1:296044-314824 GCA_013398175.1 Climacteris rufus | reverse complement strand
AGCGCGGCGGCGGCTCCGTGTGGTGCATCCCGGCCGTTCCCCCAGCTCCGCCTCCCTCCCCGGCCATGAGCCGCGGCGTCTTCCCGCAGCCCCTCCTGTCCTGAGCCTGGCTTCAAAAACGCTCTCTCGCTTGCTATTTGTCATCGTACACAGCTGTGGGAATGGGTCAAGTAACTATCTCCTGGTGACTTTCTCTTCACTGGAATACCGCCCACCTCTGTGGTTTTTCCACGCCTACTAAGTTCGAAGGCTGACTAGGCGACAAACTTTTAGTAATGGCTTTTGCCAACAACTAGTTAGATAATTTCTTTATTTTATTTTTCTACTCAAGCAAAGATCCTCTTACTGCACCGAACCTTGCAAACAATTGCTTGACTTGGCTTCTGCATGTAAGATAAAAGGGAAAGGGGAAGAGAAAGTGTGATGTCAGAGTACTGCTTTTCCCCTTAATAATAGTTAGGAACTCTACTAAAGAATTCTCAAGCCCTTAGGGGTGGACTTGAGCTGGCTTTTGTTCCTAAAACTGGTTCTTTAAAGACACACTGTTTGTCACCATAAAGTTTATTACCCTTATTGGGAAGGCGTGGGTGACCCGTACAGAGGCCGTGTTCTGTTCTCTCTCTAGTCCCAATGGTCCTGCCAAGAAAGTTGTGGGTGTTTGGGCCTTGGATGTCAGAGGAGGCATTCCATGTGCAACCAGACTGACCACTTGCACCAAGTGCTCCTGGAATCCGCGCTTCTTGGAAATTCTCACTAGAACAAACAACAGATAAATAGAGAATAAGCTTTTTGTACGGAATTTTAATTACAGGCTCTGCAAGCCCGTAAGAGTAATTGGGTTTGCAAGACCACAAAAGTGTTCTAAGTAAATTTTACTCAGAACATGGATAATGTATCTGGTCAAACAGCAGTGTAAGAAAAGGAACCTGGAGTGTAATTCAGAGGCATTGTGATGCTTCGTGTTGCTTACAGTACACAAACTCCTTTGGTTCATGTTGGCATCTGCCATACTAGCCTGAGCGGGAAATTCCACCTTCCTATGTTGTCCTGAGGTGTAAATGAGGCTATAAAATCTTGTGAGTTAGTGTATCACAACTTTCCCCCAACAAAGCTTCTCCCAACAACTTCCCCTCTTGCTGTCATCTGAGTTTTCAGGCAGACTCTAATATGGACTCTCCAAGGAGGAGAGGTGGTGATTGACTTCAGGAGACAACAGGTGCTTGGAGGTGATCAATGTGTTCTGGATACATAACTGTTTAAAAGAAAACATATTTTACCAATTAGCAGTCTGGCCCTGTCATGTGTTCCCTCCCCACTCAATATTTTAATATTTAGTAAGCTGTAATATTTAACAGTTATCACACTGACGGAATTAACATGGTGTAAAACTTTTAAATTCCTAGGTACCAAAAGAAAGGCAAATCCTGAAAACTTCTCCCAAAGATAGTATTCAAACTGCACACACAAATCTTTGAAAATAAACCTAGTTTTCTAAGCCCTCCATAATTTTCAGAGTTCTGCATTTTCAATGCAACCGGCAATGTTGTTAAGATTTTCCCAAGACTGACTACTGTATTTCATTATTTTTTTGCAATATTTTTCAAAGCATCCAAGATTTTACATTGGCAAAATAGACCATTACAGGCCATTTTCTCTACATCACCCTGGCCAGAACACAAAGTACTGACATCTTAGAGTGTCTGTGCTCATCAGTCCCATGTCAATGACAGTCAATTGACAATTGACAATAGAATAACAATACAAATCAATTTAGGAAAGTAAACACGATATTAAAGGTAAAATACAAAGAAAACAGCTCGATTTCAGTTCTCCTCTTCAAGCTCTTCCTGATTTATTCACCACAGAGTGCTTATATTAAAAGGCTTTTTCCCCCATCCTTTTCCTAAATTCCAGGTTTGTACATTGGAAACTGCTATAGTGTTAGTGTTTTAAGCATTAATTAAGTTATTAAATTATATGTCTGAAAGCTGAGCAATTTAGTGAATATTTACTCTGTGAGTTTCTTTGGTTCTCTGTACATGGATTTAATTCCAAAGCCTAATGAGACCAGCATTTTTATTAGATACTCACTTTCCTTTCCCTTATGAAGGATTGTAGCTTTACTTTGAAAATCTGATTTTTGCTGGAAATCCATAACCTCATTCAGGATAAAATACAAGGTACGAGTTTGAGAGAAGGCACAAAAGTGAAAAACAGCTCTGAGGAGGGTATGGCTGACATGGCAGAGTAACATTATACTGAGAAAAAGGGGAATATTTTTATATTAAAAGATAAAGAAAGAAATATTATCTGTTGCCATATAACTTGCAACTTTTGCCATCCAAATTCAAAAGTTTAGTCATATGTTGAAGGACTATTTGGCTAAGTTAAAAAAATTACAGGGAAAATTTACTTAAAACCTAAACAAAATGACTTAAACACATCGTTACATCATTTAATAAAATCCCACCTTTTTTTTTTTACTATTACAAGTTGAAAAAATGATTTTAGTAAGTGTGAAAAGCACCCTTTGATTTACTTTTTGGGCCAGATTCACTTTTTTTGCCCAATTAAACTCATTTCAGCTGGAATTAGAGTTTCTTAAGCAAGGCTGATTTTGTCCAGATGGACACAAACACAGGAAAGAATGTGAAAAAGGTGGTGGGTTTAGAGCTTGGTGCGTTTGCAGATCTTCAGCTGGTACTGAGGAATGAGATGTGAGTCCTGTCTAAGGTATTGACGTGTTATACAGACACGGTTCTAATATAATGTTGTTGTAATATGTTTAAGAGTTTTTGCCAGAGTTAAAGGGTTGCTTTAATAATCATGTTGGTGGGGAATTCCTGGGATAACTATTGTGGTGTGGGGGGTTGAGGTAAAACAGTTGCTTGGCAGTAGAGTGGATGCCAGAGCATAGGCTCGTCTCAATGTATCAAAGACCAACCTATGACCAAGACTAAACTTGAAAACAGCAGCCACGGAGCATGCTGTAACTAGGCGGAGCTAAGGTGGAGCCACGTTTGAATAAAGGATATATAAGGACCATCCCTGTGGGGTGTGTACCTCTGGCTGAGAGCTAAGCACCCAGTGCTGTTATTCTTTTGCCTTGTTGTGTTTGTCCCTTGTTGCCTTTTTATTAAAACTCTAACATTCTACAAAAGAGTGAGTTCATTTCTCACAGTA
Source organism: Climacteris rufus (assembly GCA_013398175.1). Lineage (NCBI taxonomy): Eukaryota > Metazoa > Chordata > Aves > Passeriformes > Climacteridae > Climacteris > Climacteris rufus. The sequence continues at coordinate 311,641 of VZRZ01007879.1, read as the reverse complement.
CCAGCTCTGAGTCAGAGCATCGGGAAGCAATAAACAAAACCATTCAACATGAGGAGACACACTTTGTCCTACACTATGAGATCTAAACTGGGGAAGCGAAGTGAAGTTTTGGACCAGTCCGACAAGTTCTGCACTTAGTGTACACGTGTACCGGAAGAGGCAACACAAAGTACTTGCCAATGTTGCTGTAGGACTGTTAATTGAACTTAAGTAAGTTTATCAAAGTCAAAATGTACGTTGTTAAGAAGCAAGAGAAGTGATGAAGACATGTCCATGACTGGACCAGGCTGCTCATAGAGTTGGTGCAGCCTCCATCCTTCAAGGTTCTCAAGCCCAGACCAATTAAGTGACCTGGTCTGCTCTCACAGATGACCCTAATTTGAGCAAGAGGTTGGACTACACACCTCCTGAGGCCCTTTCCAGCCTGAGTTACTGTGTTTCTATGGTCATTGTTTAACCTTATTGCTTGTGGATTGCATTTATAGCATATGTTGAGATAAAAATGTATGGCAATAAAGGAATGGAATAGTTCGGTTGGAAGGGAAGTACAATGATCATCTACTCTAGCTGCCTGAACACCTCAGGGCTGACCAAATTTAAAGCCCATTATGAAGGGCTTATTAGATAAAGGAGCAGTTATTCCTTCTTTTGGAGAGATGGAATAGAACAGATTTAGTAAGACAGCTGCACCCAGCCTAAACAAGCTTTGTTGGAAGCAAAGATATTGCCAGTATTAGAACTCTGGATCTGGTGCAAAATACATGTCACCCAATGACCTTGTTTTCCCTTGTCAGTGGCTTTTGTCCCTTTGACTGAACTGTCTCCATCTCAGGATGGAGATCTCTAACTTTCAAGTTTTAGAACTCTGGATGAGAAGTCTATTTCTGTATTCCAAATTCATACATTGTGTGGTACAGTGACAACTTTTTAATCCAGTCTATTTTAATTTTTTTTTTAAGCAAGCCCACTTTAGAACTGTTTTTGAATCAATGCAGAATTTAAGCTTCTTGTAAAGTCTTTTCCACACTAGCTTCTAATTATTTTATGATATGGATGTTCTCTGAATTTAGTGCATTCTCCTCCTCCTAGGCCCACATTCACACACTCAGACATTCCTTTATTTATAGATAAAAATATTTGGTCTGTTTTTTATCTGACATCTGTTTTTCACAGTAATACAGTCTGAGCTGCTTTGTTTTTATACCAGTTTCTCTATTTCAAAGCTTAAGACAGTTGTTTTTAAGGGCTAAGCAGGGGAGTCAAGAAATTAGTATTTGAAAAAAAATCGATGAAATTTGTCCTCTTGACAAAACCAAGTAAAATTAAACCCATGATTTAAAAAGAAATATAAATGAAACATGAACAGCTAATAGAAAATATATTTCTTCCATCATTTCTTGTAGAATTGACATTTCGGAAAAGTTTTTTGCTATTTTTTCCTTTAGCAAGTTATTTATGATTCTGTCAACAATGTAATTGCTTTAAACTGATAAAGAAAAAGTGCAGGAATATTATGACAGAAAACAGTGTTAAATCCCTACCTTCTGGCACTTTTGTATTGCACTGAAATGGCAATTAGAAATCTTGGTCACATCTCTTCTGCCATCTTCCTTTGAACTCTGTTTCTGATGCTATTTAATGATGTTTAATTTTTGAAGATATGCTAAATGGTTACTTGAACTACATTGCAGGATGGTGTATTTTGGGAGTTACAGTCATATTCAGCCACTGATTTTCTACAAGCTTATTCTTTGGCCTCTGTCACATCTGGTACGAATAGGATGTACAGTTCAAGAAGTTTAATCTGAGACAGAGTGCAACGGCATAAAGAAACTGGATTAAAAATAGGTTCCAATCTGCAGCATCCACGTTCTGCCCTATTGTCAGAGTCTCAGGAGGAAACAGAAGAGCACTCAAGTGGTTCTGTATTTGATGTTACCACTCTGGAACACAAGGAAGCACTGCAGAAGGTGTGACTGCCATATACCTTTTTGAGGAGTGATTTCAGTACAAACTGTCATTTCCTCTACACCACATCCGTTACCAGCAAGAGAAATTCTGGCTTATTTGTAAATTAATGGCTTATATGTAAATTGTTTTCCACTGGGACTACTGTGTCAACTACTCACACTACTTCACAATGCTTTTAAAAGAAAATACAATAAAGAGACATTGCCAGCGACCTTGATTTTATTTAGAAGCACATAAAAAAAGTTATGCCACAGCTTTGGTTGACTGGAATGATACATATACTTAAATTTTTACAGTGTTTTTTTTTAAACAGTAAACAAGTGTGTACATTCAGTTGTGTGCAAGACCAAACTTGTCAATAACACAATTACACTACAGAAAATGTAATGTTTGAAGTACATAGCTGTGAAACCCTTCATATTTTTGGTATTTAACCAGCCTTGTTAGAATTAGTCTGCTGAAGCTGTTTCATATATGGTAAACACTGAAAAGAGACCCTGTGGCAAAGTGAATGTAATTATAGTTGCACTGGCTCTGGAAACAAGTAAGAGCCCTACTTAAACATTTTACTTGTAAGCTATGTCTTCTGCAGCTTAAACATGAAAGAAATTACCTAACTTGTAGTTACGAAGTCCATTTTTACTACTCAGCCACTTAAACTCAGAGAAGTGGACAATATTTTCATACATTTGGGATAATTATAATTCAGTAATCTTTCATGCCACAGAAAAAAACAAGAGTTGCTTAGACTGAATGATTATTTACATAACCCCATAACTCCATGTTCCACTGATTTACAAATGCTTCTTACATCTCTTACAAAACGTTTAATTTTTTTCCTTTTTTCTTTTAATGAGAGCTGCTGTCAACCACCTAGACTGGAAGGAGGGAGGTATGAAAATCCCCAGGTCATGATGTATCCTGAGTACTCTGCAACAGTATGCGCTGAGTTCTGGTAGTCCACTGTCTTGCTCTATGTTGAAGGGATAATGATAATAAAGCATAGATGGAATATTTACAATTTTTAGAATAAACCTACTGGCAGACCAGCTGTAACCATTTGTCTTTCTACAAAACCTGCTTTTTAATATCACCTTTTTGTAGAAACATATGGCAAGGAAAATAAAACTGTCTCTTTTAGTAAACAAAAGAAGGTTTTGAGAAAAACATGTAAAAGACAGTTTTATCTGCTGGATGATATACAGGTACCCGTATACAAGCATGTATACTAAACAATAAAAGAGAAGGTAGATTTGAATGTTACAGGTCTGATGTAAACACAGAAAAAAAAAAAGAGTAGTCAAAAGTGCTGATACATTAACTCGCTCCATCATGCCTAATTATTGCAGCATATATGATATAAAATAATTAAAATGCAGAAAATATCTGCTTATCTCCAAACCAGGCAAAAAGAGATCTCTTTGGAAATGTAGTTAAATTAAAAAAAAGTCAAGATGCGTGTTATGTTTCAGCCCACAGAAGACATTCAGGGAGATTGTAAACTCCTGAAAATAGAAGTTTATGATGACAACAGACAATGCCTTCATTACAGTGACACCAACAGAGCCACTGTAACACATACCATTTTCTTTTTGTACAGGTTTACAGTAGACATTTGAAGACACAGAAATGGTTCATGTGCAGCTTTTCCATTAAAAGGTGTGCAGTTCATCACACTGATAAATGTATTTCCTGAAAGTTTTTAGCAAATGAGGAGAGAAAAGAGACCTAAATACTGTGCGCACTAGTTAACCACATATAAACTAAAGATTCTTAAGTGCACTATGAACTGCAGACATCAATGGCTTCTGAAAGCTCAGTAATTTAGTTGAACGCACACAAAAGAATCGTCTAAGAAGTTGTTTCCAGTTTTGTCTGATCATTTCTGCTCAGAGTTTCACCACTGAGTTCTACATCTAGTGAGGCCTCTTCAAGAGATGGTTTAACATTAGATACGTTAATGGGAGATCCAGGGGTTGCTGTACAGATAAAAGAGGGGAAAAAAATGTTAGGTTTTACAGGTAAGAATATCTATGCTAAAAAGTATCAAAACCAAGCAAAATGCATGTTACCTAGCCCAGAAACACAAATAAGGTACACAACATAGTAAGACATCCAAGTGAAATTTGTTCTCTAAACAGCACAACCACCCAAAAGTACACAGTGTAGCTGGCCAGCAGTTCAAACTGAACATACTAATGATTGAATGCATCGTATCTTAGAATTTCTCCCATTTAAATCAATCAATCAATCAATCAATCAAACAATCAATTTCCTTTGTCTTACTTAGAGATAGCGGTCATACTTCAAAACCAAAGCTCATGAACTTCAGGCCATAGAAAATGAAACAATTCAGAGGATAAGAGAAAGCAACTATTAACACAGTTTTACTGCTAGAACAGTTTGTGCAGTGCTAGTGAGTTCTTGCTGACCCACACAATGATCCCACTTACATAGAGAAGATTAAGAAATAGCTGCCCTATGAAGTCATGTGGTATGTAAGGAAGAATTATATTGCTGGAAATAATCAAGTCAGTCATTCTGCCTCTAACAGAAGGTACTTACATAAGGTTGGTTTCTCTACTGCCAGCCGTTCAGGCAAAGTTTCAAGTGGAGTTGGTTGAATTTTTGCAGGGGTATATGTATTTAAAGAAATTTTTCTACCTGAAAGGGGCATCATGTAAGTTGGAGAAGCTGAAATGGTGGGAAAAAAAAATATACACATTATTAATAAATACTCACTTGAGCCAGACAGCAAAAACATAGTGACAGGACCATGTATTCAAACAGCAAAACAGATACCACAGTTACACAACTGGCTGCTCAGCTACCGATTTTTGACTCATGTCAAAACTTCACAGCATTAAAGACAAATCTTAAAATCTTTTTACCTCAGAAAGCAACACAATAAATTCAGGCTGCTAAGGCAGCTAAGCTGAATTTCAGTAACAGCTGCCTTGCCAGAAGATTGGCAGAAGCATCAGTGCTACCTCTCATAGGTTATGAAGATTGCACCTGAATAGGCATTGAGTCCAACACGTCTGTGAGAAGAGCACATGATACATTAATCTCTAGACAACCTCCAAACAGTACCAGGAAGTGAGAGAGCCAAACACCCGTGGCCTCAATTGTATCAGGTCTAACTTCCAACCACTACTTGGTAGAAAGGTGACAATCATAGCTTAACAGTATGACAAGTTTTTTTTTAATATTTCTTCATCTTGTGTACTTTCAATTCTGAACTGATTTTGAAGACATACAAACTTCCTAACCAGTTTAACAAGGCATTTTAAGTAGGTGAGCATTTTCATATCCTTGTAAGCTTCCCTGATCTCTTTTTCAGTAATATCAATTTTCTTAAATTGCCTTTATTCCTTCTCAAATACAGAAGGCATTCCCTATCAAATTAGCTGCTGATTAAAATATAAACTGTATAAAATAACAGAGCAAAAAGAGGAAAAACCCTGTAACAGAAAGAAGGGAAAAATCCTAACAAGTAGATAACCATTTTATCAGTAAGTACAAGTTTTCTGATCAAAGCAGGAGTCTTTAGACACTTTCTTAAGAATGATTTTCAATCACCTGACATTATAAGCATCCTAACATGTGGTAAATCTGACCTATCTGAAACCATTTCCAAAGACACAGCAGTAGAATCACAATGGGAAATAACTTTCCCAGAGATGTGCACATGGATAGAACTTGGTTGTATTTCATTTCAAGATCACGTAAACTTTAAACACGGAGCACCAACTGCTGAAAAGCTATGTAAGGCTAAAAAAAAAAAAAAGCTAAGTGCAAGGAATTCTACGGTGAAATCCCAATTAATATTGAAAGAAGAAGGGATTAACAAAGTTTTAAGTGTAAATAGAACACTATTCTGCTGCCAGTACAACAGTACAATGTAAAGCTGGGAATACTACATGCTCACTAAAAACCATTCATTACCTGTAATTCAGCTGACAGGGTAAACAGTACAGAGAAGTCAATGTAATAATAAAGGAAATAAACCAATTATGATTTCATTAAATCCTTAATTTACTATCTCAGCCAAAAGAGACATTTAATAAATTATAAAAGTGTCCATGCCCATAAAAGGGTACTGCAAAATGTAAAACTATGGTTATATGTACGTTTTCATTTACTTTAAAAGCAGCATCCTTAGTTTACTTGTTAGCTGCAAAACATGGCAAAGATTAACTTGACAATAGTTCAGAATTTAAAATTAACATAATTACAAACTAAAACCAGTACATGTCTCCTGTAGATTTTCCCTTGATGGAGCAGCAACAGAAGCAAGAAACTCATCCACCTGCTTCAGAGATAAGGAATTATGTAGAGTTTCCAAAGGGCAAATAGAAGGCACCATGGAATACAGTTCAAAACCTAAAAGAAAAAATAATAAAAAAAGAGATTTCCGAACATAAGACAGGATTTAAGCTATTGCATGAATGCATGATAAAAAGTACTTATTTTACATTAGCACATGCTAAAATGCACCTGAAATCATGGAAATTAAATATTATAGCAGTTGGAACAAGGTGGGCTGATTTCCAGGTTAGACTAAGCTAAAGATACCATGTAGCATACCATGGGATACAAATTCCACATACACATGGAGTACATGTGCACATGTAAGTTATTCAAACATTCGAACTGTGCTCTACTTCCAAATCAGTTCATGAAAGATAATTTCCCCCTAAGACAAATCTAGCAGATCACAAAAAAAAAAAAGGTCAGGAAAAGGTAGTATTTCCACTACTCATTCTCATACTTGGCACAAGACTAAATAGATAACTCATTCATGCAAGAAAATAGGATAGCTATTTTGTTAGCAGACAGGAGTTAAAAATGCTATATATTCCAAGAAACAAATCTGCAGAATTCACGTTCTATCATCTTCAGTATTCTGTGAAAACAAACTGTTGCCTTTAATATCAAAGGAAAACCACTGTTAGCATTTTTATACTTGGAGGTTACATGTTTAACTTTCTAAGACAGATGTACACCTACCTTTACACATTTCAAAACAGTATTAAAAGGCTAAAGGTTTCATGTATTAGAACAGGTAAGTAAAGCAACTCAAAATCTAAAAATTTATTGGACTTCGCTTTTCTATGTTAGTGTTGATCATACGCTAACCATGCATATCCATATTACTAACAGACTAAAAAGCATTTTAAGATCTTGGCCAAAAAAATTTGCAGTTCTCTAAAGTGATGCAAGTTAGATAACTCAATAAACAGCTCTTCATCCAATTGCATTTCAACAGAGAAAAATATGTCCATTAGCGTTTTCAACACACAGCTGTAACATTACAACTTTGCAATTCAATATTGTAAATTTCTTCTAAGATAATTAAATGAAGAAGCAATAGTGAATGAAATAATGCTTAGAATTTCAGTTCAAGGTACATTTATTAGAGATAGCATTATGACTGTGAACTGTTCCTTCCCATAAAATAATAAGCAGCAATATTCCTGGGATATCCAATGTTGCCCATTCAATCCCCATTAGTACTTTGCATAAAGAAGTAATCCAACAATATTTCAACACCCAAATGTCTATATTTATATTTAGATTCACCTTGGCCATACTCAAATTTCAGGGACAATTGCTACAAATACACAGTCAACTGAGGTGTACTAATGTCAGCTTCACTTAGATTATAAACAAAATGCTACATTTCATACAACTTGGGTTTTGTGTACAAAAGAAAAACCACTATATAATTAATTTTTATTCTTCTATAAAGTCAGTAGCTAAGCTTCAGTGTAAGCACTAAGATGCTTGGCATACATATTAATATCCTAAATAACTATATGCATGCATGCAAAGCGCAAACCCTTTCGTTGCATTACACTAAAATACAAGATTTCTCTTCATCCTGACAGAAAAGTCACTATCACTTGAATGAGAATTTATTTTTCTAATTTTGCAATTAATGAAGTGGGACAATGTCAGGTTAACCTTTTACTAACTATTACTGTTATAGTGCATGTTACAGAGAACTAGAAAGTAATTCCAAAATACACCACGCCTTTAAAAAAAAAAAAAAAAGGAGAAGAAAAGAAGTAAAATTTTGTTTTCAGAATTTCCCCTCCAAATGTTTTGACAATTCTGCTGTCAGCTAGTCATATCCCAGCACGTTGTAGTGTCTAAGGGATATGGCTCAAAAACATAACCTGGAAATCTATGTGTAGTGTTTTATTGGAATATTTTATGATAAGTATTGTATGATGTCATGAGAAATAAATTCAGAATTTTATGATGAAGAAGCCCGACAGTATCCCTTTGAGAAGGTAATTTCCTGTACACAGCCTTTGAGCTTTGGCTGTATTTATTCTTAAAGCATCAAAAGGCAAGACAATGAAAGGGTTAACGCAGAATCTCAAAAAGCCACCCTGCTGTCTTAGATTCAAAAGCTATAGAGACATACCACTGGCGCCTAGAAATTCCACAGAGGAAATGGACCAGCACCTAAAGAGGTGTGGGTGTTCTGCAGAGGCCCAGAAAATAAGGTAAAGCACTTTCAGAAGATACTTGTTTCACCATGTTCCTTGAACTAAAGATGGGGGGGTAGTCTGAAATGAGTTAAGAGGGTGTGATAACATAAAAGTAAGAAAAAAACAGAGTGAAAGGGACAAGGATAATCAAAATGATAGTCCAGAGGACAGACGAAACAACATCAATATGGAGTTATGTTAGTAGAGAACCCTTGGAAACCTGCAATATACTTAGGGCTCACAGGAGCTCATACTGCATGCATTAATCTTGTCAAAGATGTGTGCTAAAACTGCTGCATTAAATGAATCAGAACAATCAATGTGATCAATAAATGCAATTTAGATCCCTCTTTTAAAAGAATGCAGTCACAAAAAGGTAGTGCTAAATGGAACAGAAAGTAACCGTATTATTAGACACAGATTCCCAAAAGCAGATCTTACTTTCTGACCTTGTATGTTTTGGAAATAATGTTTTCTTTGAGTCTAAAGATAAAAAACAGACTCCTAACTTTTTTATTTGATATAGGACATTAGAATTGGCCTTCTAGATCAAACACAGTTTTAATGGTATAAATTCAGCCTGACTATCGTTTTCCTTCAAGAAGCACTACAGTGCAAAAAAAGTCGCTATGGGTTTGAAATGACTATAACAAAAGATTACTTTGCTTCTCAGCAAAGCCAAACAAAAACTCAGTCTTTTTTTGTTTTTGAACTTTGTTTCTAGGCAAATATATTTTGAATCTAACATGAAAATACTGATGATTTCCACTGCAATTTCAGTATCACTCTCACTGAACTCAACCAGCAGTCATGCACATTTTAAAACTGCAGTTAAGAAATCTGGAAAAGCTACATTAAGGTCCAGTGGATGCTGAAGACTGAGTCTACTTTTCATGACCAAGCTACATTTGGGGCCTATTTAATCATGTAGAAAGGGAAGTGCAAAATACTTTGCTGAGGAAGAAAAAGACATACCTCTGTCCTGTGTGTAAACGAGAATTTTTGCAAACTGAAGACAGTTAGCTCTCACTCTTGAAGCTCAAGAGGTCAATGCTGCTCAAGAGGTCACAGCTCTCTTGCTGTGATTTTTAGTGCAATATTTAAGTAATTTGCACATCTGATGAACAGAGAAGTACGATAAGGTGAAATACATTTTTGTCCCATGAAAAATATAGCAATTTAGCAGGAATGGAGCCAAAGCTTCTGCTTTAGTTTTTTTTTAATTTAGCATCACCTCAAGAAGATAGTCATAAACTCCAGCTGTCAGTTCAGTGATTTTTTTAGAATGGGCAGGCTCAGAGAATCAGCTCAGCAGGAGAAAGACAAAGAAGAAGCAGCAGCTATCAAGAAGTGTATGTCTAATAAGATCAGATTTCATTGTCTGTATCTTGTACCATACACAAGATCACACAAGAACTTGGGGAGAATAATTTATTAGAGAGATCATGATTAACAGTAGCACTTCATTTTTTTTCAAGGATTTTTCTAAGGAATGAATTTTGATGTTGTATTTATACTAATGAATGGTAAAGAAGGGATTTAGGATATCTAATGATTACAAATATATTTGGAATTGTGCTTGAAGTTAGGAACGACAGACGGCTGGATGATACTGTACACCCCGTATTTGAAATAAAAATAAAAGGGATGAAGCAAGGAACCTTTTGTTTTCGTTTTTGTTTTTAAAATAAAAGCAAAACGTACCATTGGTTGGGTGTCGAGCAAATGAGATAGAAAACCTTTTAACAGCAGAACCGCGTGTGGTGTCTGAGAAAGAGAAAAACAGGTACCTGAAATTTGTAACAGCTACCAAAAGAGGGAGATTTTAAAATAGGAAAGGAAGAAGAAAGGAAAAAAGAAAAGATGAGAAGGTATTAGAACTGAGTGGCATGCAGAAGGGACCAAGGAAAATGGCTAAAATCTAAGTAGATGTTAAAAAGAAGAAAATTTGGATTGTTGATAACTACAAGATGTGTAATGAAGTGTATGAAAACAAGCAGAATGAGCTGGTGATTCTGGCATACAAGGTTATTCAGGTTAGACTTGAACACTGAGTAGTGAAGTGGGGGGGAAAACAGCATGAATACTGTTTCATCTCAGAGTTATAAAGGTGTGCTTTGGCATCGTTACATTCTGAAATCTAGTGAGAGAGTTTCTTCTCTATCCCAGATTATCCAAAACTGACAATCTCCTCCTCCTTTGTAATCCAAACCCCACCAAAAAAACGTCAGGAATCCTAAAATTTTCACCATCAGTATTTAACTTATTAGTTTACAATTTATTTAATTTCTTGCACATGCTCCAAGTAATTTACTTAATTTCAAGATCAATTAGTGATAAAACCCAAGGTTTAAAATGATTAAAGAATTCAAAACCCAAGGTCTCAGGTTACTTAAAAAACGCACTCGCTGAAATCTCCTGGCGCGCATTACAAGTCTGTGAGCTGGTGTTCAATTCAAGACAAACAAGAATTAACTATGCTATTAAGTTAAACATAAGCAAGCTATGGGCAATCAAGAAGCAATAGAACCTCATAAAATTAATACTAAGGCAAAAGATTCTAGGATTCCATTAAAATCTTTAGAAGTTCAATGTGGCACATGGGTTGTGCGTGCATGTGCGAGAGTGTGCACATACCATCTATGAAGCCAGAAGAAGTCAGCTTTTTACGATGAGTACGAGCATAATCCTGTAGGTTAGGTGCACTTGAAGAACCCCCGAGCACTGAGGTGCTAAACAGGCCCGCACAGTGAGACCCTGATGGGAGTTAGAGAAAATACATACAACAACCAGGTGTTCGTCCATTCACATTGGGGATGCATGCAGCATGCAAGCACATGGCTCTTACCACACAAAAGGCAGCTTTTGGCAGTGCCTTGGACAGGTTCACAATATGCTTGTAATGTCAGAGTGGGACTTGTAGGCTGAAACTATCGTAATTTATTGTGCTTCTACTCATGAAACAGCACCCTCTGCTACATGTGCAAAGAGAGGACTGGCTTTAAGAAAGTGAGTTCTTGTCCTGTTTTCACTTTTAGCAAAAAAAAGTTACCAGTTAGCATCAATGTAAACATAAACAAAACAGCAAAACAAAATGAAGATGATGATGATGATGATGATATGAAAGTTGTCTCTTTTAAAACCTGTATTCCTGAAACAAATATAAACTGGAAAAATACTGCTCATTGCTTTCATCCAAATCAACCTTTGAGATGACAGGCTGCAATGAAGGACTCATGCATTTCCATAGACTTAGTATGTGAATATTTCCCTTCTAACCCCAACAAAATGTTAACCAAATTGGAAATACTCTGTTCATATTTCAGCTACCATTACTGACAGTGTTACTGAAAATACCTAAAGGTTTCATCAAGTTTAACTTGACTTCCTTTTCTGAGAAGACTTTTGCACAGCTCCATGCAAGTGACAGTACTGCGTTACAATTCATACATTCCTGCCACTAAAATGGGAGTTTAAACAAATCACTGAAAGCCACAGACAAAAATATAAAAATAACTTTTGTAATCATCAACCATAAATGAAACTTACATACAACAATGAACAAAATGGAAAAAAAGTTGCAATTTTTTTCCTTCACATTTTGCTACTATTTGAAAGGAGAAGCAGTTTTTCACTCAGAAATTATCTTTTATGTTTTAGATAAGCAGCAGCAGATTTTTTTTTTAAAACCAGCTGTCTGTCCAGTGATACTTCCTTTCATTATTTATAATGATACAGTTAGGGGAAACATTACTAGCACATGTGACCAATCACAGCCAAAACAAATTGGTGCCTGGTCTGTGGCAAAAGCCTTTCACACCAAATATAATACCTTAATCTACACACAGAATTACATCAATTTCCACAAGCCATATTGTGTCACACAAAAGAAAACTCATTTAACTTTAGCAAGCACATAGTAGAAACCATGACTTTAATAAACAAGAGCACCTGATGTATGCATTTTACTAAGGGAAAAATATAATAGGAAGAAAAGTATCACAGAAAGATTAGACATACAAAAAGTACAAATCATTACAAAGAAAGGAAAAGCTACTTTTAAGTTTATGCATATAGATTATGCATTTTTTGCACTTGATTTTTCCCATGAAAAGACACACAGAAAAAAAAGCAATATTGATTTACAGTAGTGCATGAATTCATTTTTTTGCATGTGAGTCATATGTATGCCTGTTTTAATAAAGCAACAGAAAAGCACCACTTGAATTAAAAGAATTTGAAAGAACTCTTTGAATTATAGCATGATTCATTCTAATGCTGAAAAGAAGAAATTAATTTTAGGAGAGGGAATATGTGCAAAACCCCTGATACTATCAAGAAACTTGATGTTTGTTCCCCATTCCCCTTTGCTTGGTAAAACATCTTCACTTTCATCAATTGCCCACAATAGGAAACAGAAATTTTCAAGAAAAGTGTTTTAACCGTTTCCAGAGCAGGACATTTTAATCCAAAAGATTCTTGCAAAATCCAAAAGCTCAATCAGAAACTACATTATCTTAAAAATCTACTTTATGTCAAAAGCAATCCTGTGTTCCTGTTGCCAGCAGTACAGAATCAGTAGTACGAATAATCTCAAACAATTTGCTCTTTTCAGTTATAATTTATTTAAAAACTTCTGCTGCAAAAAATTGTCCAATCCGTAGGCAGATACTCAGCATATGTTATTGATAACAAGTACTATTGGGTCCTGTTAACAAAAAAGCTATTCAAAGAATATACAACTGTAGAGAACAGCAGGCAGATGAAAAGCTGCTAACATCAAACAAAATTTGAACTGTAGGCACATACCTAGACCACTCTGCTTTTGTTCCAGAATAGTTCTTGGTGTTCGTAAGTTACTATTGCTTTCTGATAGGACCTGGATATAAGAAACAGAAAAATAAGGGAAAGTAGAACAGCAGCATGAAACATCCATATAACTTGATACAGCAGCCTGTTTCAGACAGACAGGTGTTAATAAGCTGTATGATAAGTGTTAGTAAAAATATGTAAAGGAAACATGAAAGATCATGCAATATCCCCTTCTGAAGGGAGTCCATTTCACATATGAGTTCCTTGCAATGAAGTGGTGCAAAGCAAGCATTCGGAATGAGAAAGGACACAGACCAAGACCGATATGAGAACAAACATCTGAGACATTTTATTTCATTTTACCAAATGCACTCTCCTAAACTGCGCCTGTATTGAAAAAAGGAGGGGAGGGAAGGAAAGACAGACAAGCTATTGAGGACACCATACAATCACTGATCCATGCACGGGCTCAATCAGTATAATCTTCAGATGCTCACAGCCTTTGCTGATATAAACTTTTCCAATGTAAATAGTTTTAGAATTTTCCATATTAAATTACGAAAATTTTCAGAGAAAAAGGATATGGTTAACAGAACACCATCCATTGTTCTACGTGTAAACAATATCTTGACATTCTGAACATCTTTAGATCTTCACTGGTACTTGCAAAGCATTTACTGTTTCTTTTTTTTCCTGCCTTCCCCTCACCCCCCAGGACAAGGAACAATCTTCAAAATATTGTACAAGTCAATGGATGATGTACTGTGTTGGGAGTTTCAGATACCTCCGGATACAGATGGCAAGAATTATTAGTGCTAGAGTTTTTTTCCCTGCAGTAGTTAATACCAGGCCACTGAAAATATGATATATGCAAAATAAGTTTTGAATAGCAACATGAAGTACCAAATAAATTATTTTAAATGGTATTGGTTGCAATTATTAATTAATTAATTTATTTTTTTCAATTTACCTACCACCAAATTAAGCAATGCTGGTTTTAAAGTCTTAAAGGACAACTAAACCAAAGCAGAATTCTCTTTCATTAGGCAGTACACTAAGTCTTTTTTTCTGTAGTAACATTTGCAATTCCTATGGAGAAACCAAATTTTTATGAAAGCGTGTGACACATTCAGTGGAAAAACATGCACTTGCTCTTTTTTCCCCAAACATTCTTGGCAAGTAATTTTAAGAAGTGGAAGATATTGCTTGAAACATAATCCGTAACAAGGGATTAGATGTCCTTAAAGACAGTTGTTGCTTGGAATGCATAAAATGTTTAATGAAGTAAAGTTTAAAAACCTGTTGCCATGAGCCAAAAATACTGGATGTGAAAGCCAGTGATTTAGGGGAGACAGGGGAAGAAGTGATTTGTTCCCCTGATCTGCGTCTTCGACGCCCAGTACCCACACCACTGGTGTAATGCAGCCAGGTACCAATACACTCTGGGCTAGACACACTCAGGGGGCTCTCTTCCTGGAAGTGAGAAAGGGGGCAAAAAACAGCAAAGCATGCAAAGTTAGATTCAACAGAGCCAAATGAACAGAAAAGAAAAAAACCCAATCTGCTTGCACCCTTTGATATACTACTTTTAAAACTATTAAACAGTGAATAGAGAATAATAATACAATATTAGAAAGTCATCAGTTCCACTTTTATCTTTTCATCCAACTGGATGTTTTACTAGAAAACTTCAATTAAATTTCTGGTAGGCTAATTATGAGAGAAAATTATTTGTTATCAATAATTGACTCATAATTTTAAGAATTTTTCACATGTTGCAAACAGAACTCCTTTTACCCCTGACATACTGTTTAATAGTTTTTCCCCTCTTAAGTATGTTAAACTTTCCTATTTATTACTTAATAGTTCAATTTCTAGTCTATAAGCCTATCTGAAAGCTTCTCATTTTTAAAATTTCCTTTGAGACTTTACAGCTGACTCACTGGTAGTAGCACCAACCTGACTGGTAGTAGTTTTCCAAACTTAAAAATGTCATAAAGATTATCTGATGCTGAACACCTTATTAGAACTTCAAGGGAGGACAGTGTCAGGCTAAGCACACCCTCATGTCTACATCATTATGTGTCCTTAGTAATTAACATTTTCTGTCATAAAGAATTTACTTTCCAATGTCAATGAGTCTTATATTCTCTTTTTACTATTATAATTCAGCTTTTTTTTTCTTTCCATGACTCAGTCACAGTTGCATTTCTTCTGGAAATGTTGCTGACTATAACCCGGATTAAAACTTCCATATAATCTCACACCTGACAGTGTCCTTTCAAATTAACGGACATAGGTGAAGAGA
>VZRZ01007879.1:262607-295967 GCA_013398175.1 Climacteris rufus | reverse complement strand
AAAAAAAAAAAGAAAAAAGGATAAAAAAGAAAAAAAAGAAAAAAGAAAAAAAAAGAAAAAAAAAAGAAAAAAGTTCAAGGCAGCTGCAGTTTAAGTTACAGTGACTTCTTTTTAAATGCTCCAAAATACTGTTTAGTTTAAATATTCCAAATACTGGTTTTGCAGATTTCAGTAGGCCAGATGAAACTTCTAATTTTACTTTTAAGAAAAAATGTTTTATAGTGTATGTTTCCTCTCAATCGGCTATTTCCTTCCAGCAAATAAGCAAGCTCTGAATGCGGAAACACATTCCATCTCAACATATACTATCTGCCCAGTCAAAATTTGGCAGTTTTTGGTACTGATATCTTATGAAAGTAACTTCCATGTATTTTATGGAAATGGTTCAAAGTTTGAAGTAACAACTATTAAGTTGTGCATATGTGAACTCTTAGCTAGGAGGGGAGTTTGCATGATCATAGTGAAAACAGCTTTTAAAAATCAAAAATATTGATGTTGTGAGCATTTGTTTATGAAAAAACTTGGAAAAAGAAAATGTAAGACATTAACATTTATTATGTCTGTTAATTTATGGAAGTCATGTGAAGTTATACAGATATCCTTATAGAAGGGAATCATGCATCTTTTTCTGTCCACACTGCCAATAACCAAGTGACTTGCAAATCTGTAATACTTTTACTGCATACGGACAACCCATTCCCAACACAAACATGAAAGAAAAAGCTTTTGGTGTGAATCTTCATTTCTGATGGTTTTAAGCAACTGAAAATGAGGCAATAAGAAGCTGTTAGTCTGCTTCTAGCATTAATATCACAGAAGTGCCACTATGCACCATCTGAAGTTTTGCCACTTAACCGTCCCAATGGTATCAGTGATACAGCCATGCATCCCCCCACCTCTGTGACATTAAAGCCGTATCTGTGAAGCACACCTAGATGTCATGGCCTTCAAGACAGCAAACTAGACTTTTCAAGATGTTATCTAAAGAATATGAAACACAAACCCCAGCAACTTAAAAAAAAAAAGCTTCCAGTTTATTTTCTTACCTTCAAAATCTTGACAAGCGGAGTCACTTTCACCCCAAGTGAAAGCAAATACAGCAGAAGACATATCCCACCTCCTTTACCTCCCCTACCACCCTCAATCCCTCTGTTCCCTTTCAGCATGATCACCCTGAAAGTTTGCTCAATTCCCAACAGCAGAGAATTGTAAGAATGTAATGTAAGGATGAATACAAAAGCAATGTATGTTAGTTTGTAGATGTAGGCTTAGACTGAAAAAGTCTTCATTTTCAAATATCAACTTTTCTAAGATGGCTTAAAAAAAAAGGAAGTAAATCTTATCAGAGAAGACTAATTAATTAATTAAAAAAAAAAATCCTTCAGACAAATTACTGCCATGGAGGATTTCCAGTGAGTAAGAGCGAACTTCCTGTGAGATGCATCATACGGGTTCTGTGTAATCGAAAGCACAATTAAATTTGGTTTTGTTTTGTTAAAAGTAAGCAAAAGTTAATTTCTGCCAAAGACATTATCTGGAACACAAACACTTACTTCAACAGAACCAATCTTCCTGGATCTTGGAAGGGGGGACTTTCTGTGTATGTGAATTGGGTCTGATACCATTGGCTTGAACATCACTACTGATCGATCCGTTTCATCTCTTTTAGGAGCATGTGCCTCCTCATCACTATCATTTCTATGAGAGGTTTTCTTCGAGCCTTCATTCTACAAACAAGACATAATTCATTTTCAATTTGTCTGCACACCTTCAAACATGTAGACAGAAGTGGCTCTTACACAAACCTTTTGTGTAAAGATAAAACAAGCTGATTTTAAAAATACAAGATGTTAATCATATATTACTGAACAAATTGCTTTAGACTTTAATAAACTATATGTGTTTTTTCTTTCTTCTTCTATTAGAAGAATTCCAGCCAAGCTTTGCTTTCATTCCTTTCTCAAAAAGTGGTCCACAGACCTGACCATACATCTTTTAACATATCAATCCTTCCTCAACATTCTGTATTCATAAACATACCAAACTACTTTCTTAAATATTTTTTTCAGTTGCCAGAATATTATTCACATGACACTGATGTTGATATCACTTCTCTTAAAACAAGTATTTTGTATTTCTAATAAAAGTTCTGGCAAGCCTTAGGAAGTCCAAATTATCTGTGTCCTTTACCTCAGGGTCCTTTCAAAATTGGGACCACTTACGTTTCACCAGGCATTTTCCTACCAAAAGAAAAATCACACTTGTATTTTTTACCTAACAATTTCCAGTGTTTATTTTAGGTATGTCCACTAAGTTTTCCTTTGAAAAAAGACATAATTATTACCTCTCTAGAGGCAGGTCTGTATCCATATCCAGCTGGTAAATTTTTGTCTTCCTCACAGCCTTTAGCTCCTGGACTAAAGTGCAGCTCCACATGGAAACGTTCTTCTGAAGAAAGTTCCTGAAGGAAAATAATTATATAGCTTTATACTTTAATACATAGCTCAGCACTACTCATTTCTGAAGTTATTTATCTGTTTTAAATACCTTGTTTGGATCCTCATAAAGCATGATAACAATCTGTGTCATGTAATTGAGTTCATTAACCACATTTAAGTAATCCATAGCTCTTTTCCACTGTTCATCTTTTGATTCCTTATGAAGAGAGAAAAAAAAAATCAACAAATCTTATATCTTTTATCAACAGCTCTTATGTCTTTTCTTTAAAAAGACTGATGATTTCACTTTTCCCCCATTTGCACAGATTTTAAATTCAGAGCAGAAGTACAAAGCTTATCATAGCTATGGAAAATGCAGAGGTACAACCAAAAGAAGTTAGGAACCTTCATGAGTGACTTAAAATTACTAATCAAATGAATGAAAAGTGAAGATCAGAACTTTTCATATTTTATTTCAGTGTGTCTCTCATGTTATTTCACCAGTGATAATACATCTTTTAGACAGAGGCATTGTTTTACACTCTCCTGATGAGAGCTGCTAATTTTGCAATACATTCATTTTGGCTACCATATTCTGAAAAATATTTTTAGATACCATGCTAACAGGCAAACAGAATAAATGAAACTTTCTAGTATATAGAGGAGACACAGCCATCGTATCCCAAACTACTTAAATGGATAGTCACCTTTTTCATGCTCTAGGAAAGAAACCATTTAGTAATCCATTTAAAGAAAAATTAAAGGTTTATCAGACTAAAACTTGGAGTGTACCTGTTGTAGCATGTCACAGAGGGTTAAAAATGCTTTTGCCATCACTGAGTTTAATCATCCATTACCAGAAGCAAGTATGTCAATACAACAATTTCAAAAGTTCGCATATTAGACAAGCTCTATCTTACAAGCAGCCAGCTAGGTTTGTGGTGCTCCATTTATCTTCTCCAAGAACTCAGTTTAAGTCATTTCGGAATCTGAAGACCTTATCTTTTTCAGTCCTTGGTGTCAAAGACAATCAGATGGAGAATAATGCACCACCTTTCTAATATTCTACAACAGTATAGGAAAGTAAGAAAATTCACTGTACAGGAGAAACTCTGCACTACATGAACAATCTTCAAGTCAGGTAGAGATGTCCTGACAACATGTCAGTGGTCAAAAATAATTAGTCATTCTAAAAGCAGAACTTCAAGTGAATCCTGAATGATAACTGGAAGGAAAAAGAGTTGGAAGAATTACTGGTGACAACGGAAGACAAAAAAAAATCTGCACTTTCCAAGTCTATTTGTGATTCTAACACATACAGCCATTACTTTGATGAAAATCAGTGTGCCCTTTAATATGCAATTTGAAATATGTCTCTGCATATATAACAGCAAATCAAAACGTGTGAAAAAATGTTATAAATTTCAAAGTCACTTTAGCTTTCAATTGATACAATCATAGGAAGCCTGCATCCTTTATGTTCCTCTCAAAGTATCAGAGCTTCAGCAGAGGAACTTACATCACATAAGGCACCGTATCGGAGGGTGGACAGCAGGGAGTGGACGTGGCTCTCACTGGTGAAATACAGCCGTGTGCGAACGTGGCGTTCCGGGGACATAACACCCCTGGAGTAGCTTAAAAGAAAGAAAAATGTTATTAGACCATGATGAGATGTGTCCTTATTTTTAAAATAGGTGTTGATAAATAAATAAATCATACTTTCTAATTTCTATGAGCTCAAAAGATACTTCAAGTATGAAAGCTATGGAATATCTAATTGTTATGGGAATTAATGTAACCATGTAAGAAAGTAACTGGCTTACAGAGGGTGAAGCTTATTTACAGTGTCATCATCTTGAGTTCTCTGAAGGTCAGAACGAATTTTTCTGACTAGAGGAGTGCAGTAACCTTTGGCAATCTCCAATTTCTCAGCTTTAGAAATACCATATTCCTGTGTAAAAACAAACTTACTTTTAAAATTCAGTTAATGATTAAAATGCCTTCTAATTCAAAGCTCAATATTAAAGCAAATTAGTCACTCATTAATTTGCTCTGGCTGCAAACCACATTGATTCATGTCTTTACTACATATAATTACTAAGTAGCTTCAAGTAACAAGCAGTTTGCCTCTTTGCTATTTGATTTGATACAGAGAAACAGTTTTTCCTTCACTAGTTAAAACAAAAAAAAGGGATTAATCTCCTCGTAAAATAAAGCTCTATTTTTTAAACCAAAACATCTGTGGAGCCATTGCTACTCCTTGTCACCATCTCCATCTCCTACCTTGCCCTTACAATGCCTTTTTTTTTTCTTAAGAATAAATTGAGAAACATATTTGATATGCCTGTCTTAGTTTGGGGTAAACCACCCCACAGGAGATCTCATATTTACCTCAAATAATAATGCAAATGGTATATAGGAGCTTTGTACTCTGCTGCACATGCTATGAAGGTGGTCTTATAGTTAGAATGAATCTTCCTGTTACCCCAGAAAGCAACATAAGCACTCTGCTTGCATTATTCTGGCTATCAAGTTTTCCTTGTTTTTCTTCCTTCAGTATGTGTCCTCATTTTTACCTGCTCTTCCCTAACTATCTGTTCAAAATTTCAGCTTGACGGGCCCATAAAACACAATGCATACTAAGTATCATTACTTTTTCTGTCCTCCTTGTCAAGGAGTTTGAGAGATGGGGAGAGGAAGAACTTCCCTCACTGCTGCACACAATATAGGTAAATATCTCTGTTGCTACAGTAGTGCTCTGTAACTGCACCGAGCTTTGGGGAAAGCTTTAATCTGTTCTGTCCGGTTATCACAAATCAATTTCATGTCCTGCCACTTACAAGATTTTAGAATCAACCCAAGTTTAACAGCCTGCAGGGCACATAAGTTTAACTTGTCCACTTCTGGCCTGAAATTCTGTGGAATTTAATGTCTACATTCTTATCACAGAGTGTTGGCATTTTGAAAACGCAGGAAGGTCTTTTTAAATTAAAATTGTTTAAATCAAGTTAAACTGCATAGATTAGGATTAAGACTGTCATTTGCAAAGAGCCCAAAAAATGAAATTTCTATAAGCAGGAGAAATGAAATTAAAAGCAATTTCAGAACACAGACTTGTTCACAAAGGCTGCACTTAAATCTATGAGAAATGGAGATAAACTGTTTTAATGCACTGCTGCAAAAGAAAAAGGCATATTCACATCTTAAATTTCCAGAAAGATTCATTGTGAAGACAGCTTAATTAATTATGAATCAATTTTTTTAAAAAAACAACCATAGTCAGCTTGCTACTGAAAAGTCAGAGATAATGTTAAAGGCCTCTATTACTGCAAAATGGGGGAACTTCAACAGAAAACACAGAGTAGACATTTTCACAAAAATTTCAGAAAGCACTTATTCTACACTTCCATCTATTTAGTAACTGAAAATGTTTACCTGAGGAATCACAATGTCAGCTAAAGCCTTTGAAAGCCTATATAACTCCATTGTGTTTTCTAATTTTAAGGATCCGTTGTGCTGTACGTCATATTTTATACAGTCGTAAATATCAGGAATTTTGCTAATATCATATCTTCCATTTTTTGTTTTGAAGTCTTTTTCCAGCTTGGCCCACCTGCGCAGCATCAGTTCTAGTGTTTCACTGTGGTACAGCTGAATATCTGGATAGACAAATATCTCTTACAAGTAATCAAGGCCATTCAAGTAACAAAAGGACATTTTAATTATATGGGAATTGCTGAATTACAGAGGGATAGAAGGGATCAAATAAATTAACTGCATTACTATTAAGAAGGAACAGCTGGGCATATGTTTAGGTTTAGTGCTAAAAGCATTACAAGTACAAAGCTACACTATGATAGTAAAAAACTGCAGCAGAAATGCAGCACTGGCCCTTAAATATAAAATGTACCTATATTACTTATCCTTAGTACCATCTGCTTCTCCTACTACTTTTGTGGAATGCTATGTTTCAAATATTTAAGACAAGAATTTCTGCAAACCTGAATTGGAGACCTGAATTCTGAACACCACAGAGCTCTTACCTGCAAGATGACCACATGCTCCTCTTGCTTTTTACTTTGAAAATATGCATACAAAATCAGACTGTGAAAATCCTTAACCCACTGGCTGACTAAAGTTCTGTTAAAAATTAGTTTAGTGAAGAAAAGTTTTGTTACGATTCTCTTTCGTGTGTTAATCAAGAAATTAAATACAAGTACAAAAATGTTTCAGTACCTGCAGACTTTGGATCTTCCATTCTTTGCCTTATCTGAGAAGTCAAGCTCTGGATCAAGTAATAGACCTTGTCACATGTCTTTACAGGATTTTTAATAACCTGCATTGATTTTATCAGTGAGATGCTTCCAGATGGAGTAAGCTGCAATTTGAGATAAACACAAAATTACCTAAACAGACTAGATTTGACAGACCTGGTGAGATAAGATGGAACATGTCAAAGATTACAAGAGAAAAGATTACTGGATAAAAAGCACTCAAGCAGATTGTTATGAATTTTTAAAATAATTTCTCAATTATCTATACCCTTTGAGGCATTAAGAAAAGAAAACATATCAAAAGATAGTAATATTTACTAGAGATTCAAAGGTGATAAGAAATTCATAGGGCAACTAATTCTATACAGTAAATGTAACTACAAGAATTCATAAAACCATTTAATTTATTCCAAGACAGGAAAATTGGAAAGATGTTTAAAACTTTGTATATACTCAGCAAACTTCCATAACTTCAAGTAACTTCTGTATTCAAAAGCTTACAAAAACATTCTGTTAAAAATGTTGTCACTAGGCTACACAACTCACAAATATTTTTTGTTCTATAGGAAAAACCAGATTTGCAATTGTAACTGATACGTTAAAAACAGTTTGCCTGTTCCTATTTTAGGTTTTTGTTTCCACAGGACTGCAGGACACAAATATGAAACAAAACCCTTTAAATGCACATATATCAGGAACATATAAGATGTTCTTCAGAACTGAATTAATTATAGAAATGGTAGAAGCTACAAATTAACATCATACAGTGTCACTAAAACAATAGAGTTAATACATGTGTGAGGCAAAAAGTCTGCAGAATCCAAAGTGACCAATGATATTAAACAGTAATTTATACATATAACACATACTTATTTGCACTTTCCTTGGTTTCCTGAAATGGATAGAATAATTTGGATATGGAAAACTTGTGCCCTGTACCTAACACGAAGCAGTTCCTATCTCCCTATTATGACCAAGTAAATCAAGAAATTGATTTATTTATCCATAATAGGGAGGGAGGCACAGGAACAAACCCCATACAGTTTTCCCAATCACAAGTAAATTAAAACAACCCCACAAATAAATGAACCCCCAGAGAGTTTTATTGTTTTAGAATCCCAAAGGTTAGTTACTTTCAGTAACTGAACAGTGGTCTATTTGTTCCAGCCACATTTCAATTCTGATTATATCTACATAACAAACATCAGTAAATCCCAGCCTTTTCCAATTACTCTGCTGGAAGTGGTTTATACTTTATATGTTTAAATGAATCCACATAGAGTATATACATGCAGGTATATTATTCTTCATTAATTTACTCTCAATACATTTTCAAAAATAGCAGCTTAAGCTTAAACCTCATTTGATGATTTATATTTAGTTCTTATATAAGACAGTAAGGGCAATTGAAAGAAATTTTTTACTATAACAAACAATACATTTAAAATCAGGAACAATCACATGTTCTGTACTAAGTCGACATAAACTATATTATTATGCACAAATTTAGCATGTTAATGAGATATTTTGGTTCACTGATTAGAAAGTATTCTACAGATTTCCAGCATCTTAGTATTCTTAGTCAGAAAAAAAAAAAAAAAAAGGAATTTGCAGCAGATTAAATGTTGAAACAACTGCAGTACTTAGGCAAACATTTTGTAATACTACACTATCACAATAAAGATTACAAAAAATGTAAGCAATGTAACTTCATTTCTGGAATAATTAAAATATTTTTAATGGAACGGTTAAAAAAAGTTTACAAATGAAGTCCCTGTCTACTCCTACTTCAAAGTTTGTAGCTATTCTGATTACCCAAATTGCAGAACGAAATATCTATAGCCACAACTGGTACAGCCACCTTTGCAGTTCAAACTCTTTGCAAGCACACGAATAATTTTGAAAATAGAAACGTAAAATGACTGCTTACTACTTTTACACAGGAATTTTCATGATTATTTATTTTGTTTCACAGCAAACTAATCATATGCTAACCTTATCATAGTCATCAGCAGTAAATTCTCTGTCTCTCTGGAGAATTTCATGGAGTCTTGCTTTAACACGATGCTGACAGCTGCTTAAAGAATCACTGTCGCTGTCCAACAGACCATTCATATTAGCACTTTTTACCATCTGGACAAGAATAGGAGTCAGCTCTCCCTCTAAGGCCAGTAATCCCTGAAGCAAACAATACAATTATTCAGGCAAACAGATAAAGATGAGAATATGAGTATGTTAAAAAACCCAACCAAAACACTAATTTGAATTCAAGATGGTATCACTTGGCCATGGGTTAGATAAACAGGGACACAATGGCTGTATTTGCATAAAAATGGCCCCCCAAACACTGCCTTAGTGTGCAGGATTGA
Source organism: Climacteris rufus (assembly GCA_013398175.1). Classification (NCBI taxonomy): domain Eukaryota; kingdom Metazoa; phylum Chordata; class Aves; order Passeriformes; family Climacteridae; genus Climacteris; species Climacteris rufus. The sequence continues at coordinate 286,886 of VZRZ01007879.1, read as the reverse complement.
TACAGTGCAACAGTGATGGTGACATGTCACAGAGAAATCTCCCCAGCACCAGCTGTTCAGGTCTTGGATGGCATGGAGTACAGGTGCCTTCTTCCTGAGGCTGGGAGCAACAGCTGCCAGACTTGGGGGTGACATGCTCTGCTTAAGGCTCTGAGATACCACGGAGGAGCTATGGGAAGTGTTAGCAAACTAAATTGCATCTGGCAGGACAAAGAGGAGATAGACAGGGTCTTACAGACACTTCACACAGGCAAAAGCCCAAACCCTGTGAGTCACAGGACAATCAAAGCCCTTGAACAAGAAGCGAATGGAGAATTCCAAAATGAAGAATGTTGGAAACTTTTGTGATTTTTCTGACAACTGAAGGGCTATGAAATAAGGAAGGAAATGGTGTCTCGTCAAGCCTGCTGACCAAGGAGAAAACAGGTAAGATGGCTGAAATATTTCTATACAAACACATGCAGCATGGAAACAAACAGGAGAAACAGGAGTTTGGAGAATTGTAGCTTTTTAAGTTAATTCAAATTACAGAGATATGGTAGAATAGTTCACATGAATGGACTTTTGCTATAACTAGATACAGGTTCTTTATGAAGCCACATAGGCAAGGAGGCAGAGTTGGATTCTACTTACAGAAGCTACCAGGTCCTTTGATTTCAAACCAGTGACAAACAAGTTGAGAGGACAAATTTTATTTGTAAGAGGACAAATAAGCACAGGGCAATATCGTGGTGAGCCTCAGCTACAGACGACCCAAATTAAAAGGTGAAATGGATATGGAACCTTCTTAAGACAAGTGGAGAAAGCCTCCTGATTGCAAGCCCTGCTTCCATGAGTGCTCTTGGCCCTGAATACCTCCAAGGCAATATTGCAGAGGACAAGCAATCAAGATTTCTGGAAAACATACAGGACAATTCTTTGACACAGGTTACTGATGAACTATAAGCAGAGACATTGCTCTGAAACTGTTACTCAGAAGTGTCAGAAAGTGAAGGTTGATGACAGTGCTGGTAAATGAAATCTGACATTGTAACAGATCCTTGGAGAAATGAACAAGACAAATACTTGCACTAGAGCCCAGGACTTCAAATGAGCAGACTTTAGATTGTTCTTCGAATCCTATGGAGGAGAGCCCTGCAGGACAAAGGTGCCTAGGATGGGGCTGTTTAATTAAAGCCTCTCTTCATCTGCTCAAAGAACTTCAAATGCTTGGCACAAATAATTGGATACCTTTTCACAATTAACTACTCTTTAAAAATACCTTCTTCTATTAAACTGTAAATCTCTCCCAGGCATCAAAAGAAAAAAAAACTGGAAAACATCAGATTTTTAAAACTGAAAGTATCATTTCACACTGTACCTTTGCAAAAGCTGCTGCAGTCATCTGAACTCGTCCCTCATCAGAAGCGTAGATTTTGAGATCATGTCGGTAAGTGCTATGTAACCTCAGTAAACCACATCCAGGAAATCCAGCATAATCTCCTACCAAATAAACATTTTGCTCAAACTCTCATTTTGCACTTGATTATCTTCAAATTGATTTATGACAATCAACGATTTTTTGAAAATTATTATCATTTTCTTTTTACCTTGTCCACCTGGATACATACACCTGAAAGCTCTTCCAAGCTCTTCTGCTTGAACCCTGCCTGCAGGGGTCAGTTCTCCTCCCCATTTTAGAACCAGAAGCAGGGATGGCTCATTTCTTCGATTATCTAATTGTACACAGAGAGAGGAGTTTAGTAGTGAAGTGTATTGTAATTTTTTTTTTTTCCGAAATGAACAAAAAATATTCGGCCTATGAAAGGCTTTGTTAAAGGCTCTCTTCAACATTATGAATCTTTAATAGCATTCTAACATGAAGAAAATATTGACCTAGTGAACTAAACTGGCACTTTAAACAGAGAAAACTGAAGTAGTTGAACTATGAAGAGAATGTAAATGAAAAATATTTAGCATAAATCTGAAGCAAAAAGTAAATTGAGACATACAAATTAAAACAAATTGGATGCTAAATACCCTATAGTTTATAAATGTTTTAAAGATAGTAATTCTTGAGTCACATTTTCATATACTGGCTCAAAATACCACTTTTGTGAATTACTGAAGTTTCTTTTCATGTCACTTTTTTGTTGCAAAAGAGCAGGGTTAGATAGTTTTAGGTGTACAGTTCAGCAGATTAAGAGACTGTGAATATCTGCCAAGAATACAAACATTCATTCAAAACAAAATATTCCTTCTTAACACCAAGACATGTTATACCACTAGTCCATGATTATTTAAATACACATGATATTCAGTGATTAGGTGCAAAGGTAATACAATACCTTCTTCTTCACTGGAAGTCTTAGGGCAACCATGCGGAAGATATGTTAACTGAACTTTACGATTTATGCCTGAAAAATGTCCGTACCTGAAGTAGGAATGGAGAAAAGTGAGAGGGGAAGAGAGAGAGAAACATTTAAAATATTTTCCTCTGAAAATGCTAAGATACTGTAACAGGATATAATAAATCTCTGCTGCATCAACCATCAATCATCTGTGCATTTAAACACCATTTATTGAAGCAGTGCTTAGAATAAACATTAACTCAACAAGCACAGAGTTAATAGAGAAATAACCATGCTATAATGAAACAACATAAAACATTACCTATGTCTACATTTTACAACACTGAATATAAAACTGGAGAAAAAAATACCCAAAAAACAACAAGCAGTATTTGCTGATGGCACAAGTAATTTATCTGTTCAGATCCAAAACTACATTGGCCATCAGTATTCAGAAACTGGTCTGACAGTGTATACGGTTACTGTTTTTTTACCTCATTACGTTCTCAAGCAGAACTCGGTATTTAAAGCAATTATCATAAATTTCAATATTTTTTTTAAATAAAAAAAATAAAGTTATCTACTACCATTTAGCATTCTAAGATCACAGATCACAGATCTTTAACAAGCTTTATTTTTTTTCCTCTTGTTTTATTTGTTTGGTTGGGGTTTTTTAAATTACTGAATATTTCAGGCTTAATACAGAACGACTTATTTATTTTCAATCCTTGAAGTTTGCTGTAAGCAGACAAGTACAGGGTACAGGGTGAAAGTTTTTACTGGCTCTATCAGACTTCATGACATCACACTGCAAGAAGCAGCCCCTGCATACAAACACTTTCATTTTAAAAACATGCAAGAAGACAAAATTTGATATCAAAGCAGGTAACTTTCTCATGTTGGAAGTATACTGAGACACTAGATACAGCAATAAGTTAAATTAAAAAGTCAAGAAGAAAAAAACCAGAGTGATGGCCTAGTTCAGACATTACATCCTTTCTCTTCAAGAACTTTTTGGGAGAATTATTATGTATTACATATTTGATAACATTGCAATCCAAGCAGTACCTGGTGAAACAGATCAAAACAGCAGACAAAACTTTGTTGCTATGAATCCTGAAAATTAGACACTTACATTTCTAACACAGTCTTCAGCTGTTCAAGTTTTGCTTTACTTTCTTCAATTTCAGAATCATTGTTTTGCCCAAGTTCTACAAGGAGCTGCCTTGCTATATCAAGCACTTCCTAAAGAAAGGGAACATAGGATTTACTTAAATAAATAAATAAATTTCTACTTACAAAATAATAGAGTGAGATAATAAAGACAAACTTGCCTGCAACTGTTTTGGTTTTTTCAGTTTCAGTTTTCCAGATTTATATCCATCACATTTTTCAAAGAGATCAAAAAATCTTTAAGAGAAAGTGATTTCAAAATTCAGTTAATAAATGAAAATACTACTTGAACAAGTGGCTCTTAAATGGATTTAAAATTAGTACCTTCACACCATTTAAAGGTCATGTTAAAACTTGCACTACAGACGTCAAAGCAAGTTTTATTAAAATCCCATTTCCCCAGAAAGTCTTCAATGCATTAGAGAAATAAGAGCACTAAAAATGTTCTCTTCCTAACTTGCTAAGTTTTCAAAAAAAGAGAGGATATTCTGTATGTTTAAATGAAGTAATATTTGAATAAGCAGCTATGTCAGTTCTTAATCTTTAAGAATGGTCCTGAACTGATGATCCTGTAACTGTCCTTGTTAGGGACCAAAAATGCCAAATGAGCAGTTCTACACTTCTTCAGCATGTTCTGAATGCAAGAATTGAATCCCAAAATAAATAATTCCTTTTTACTGAAACTGCACCTAATTACAGGTCAATTATGTAAGCCATTTTATGAATGCTAACATAAAGATGGTATCTACCTGAAATTCAGAGTCATCAAATTTCAACAAAAATAAGTAACAAAAGTAATATGACATCACATACAAGAATAGTTATGATCAAAAGCAAAAGGCAGAAGTCTGGCCTAACGGAGAACTACAAATATTCTCTGCTGCATTATTCTGAATAAAGACATTTATAGACACAAATGCATTTTCCTTAAGATCAAACAGGACTGTTCACAAGGCACACTATACATTGTAGGAAATCTGCACAAGTAAATTGACAGTCCTGTTAGAAAGAGAGGTGCACACTTGTTAATTAACTGCAACATGAGTTAGATTCAAAAGAAAAAACAAAAAGCAACTTGCAATTATGCAATTTCTGCTCAATTCATTGCTTATGTAGCCCCAAAAATCCTCTGCTCCAAAACATGGAAAGTAATTTTTACCAAGATTCTACCTACCTCTGATGTTTTACTTCCATTTTCATTTTTTGCTTTGGTGTTCGATCCCCATGGCGTATTACAGCTATAACACATCTAAGCTCCATCCTGAAATTTCAAGAGAGTTACATTTCACAAGTCTGTACACAAGGGTCTTTCATTTAATATTAAACCAACCACAATCAAGACAATTGACAAAGTTGTAGTCATCTGACATAACTACAGAAGTGATGGAAGCATATGCAAGAATATAAGGTTAACTGAAAATGATGTAAGGTATAAAATAAAAATACTGATTTTAAGACTTAGGTAACTACAGAATATCTATTTTAAGTAGTTTTTAACACAATGATTTTGAGGATCATTAAATGAGAGAGCATGTTTATTAGAAGAGAATATTAAGTTGGTGCTGGAACAATTATTAGCAGTGGAAGCTATGCATAAAAGGCGCTACACTTGAAAATCTGCTGTTCTGTACTCAGCTTGACTAAGGGTGAGAAACTCTGACTGCTGGCATAGCAATTGTGATTCCTTCCTTGTTTTCAGCACACAAAACAAGCATTCATAGGCCAAAGTGGGCATACCTTGTAAAGAGAAAAAAAGATTCACACACAAGTTACATTGGGAGTTTGCACAATTCAGGTGTAGCTACTATTTTCTTACATTGTTCCAGAGGTGGTTGGCACAATAGGAATGTCTTCAGCTTCCAAAGGAATTGACCATGGTATTTGAAACTGGGGAGCAAGTTCTCTCATTATGATATTTCTAAAGGAGGGGTTAAAAAGAAAAATAAAATCAAGATTAAAGCATAGCTTATACAACACATGCAAACTCCAAAACAAACATATTATACACATGCATTTTTATTAATGTAGTTTCAGAGTATTAGAAGCCATGAATGTCTAGATAAATATTTTTCTTTGAATTTCATGATAAAAAACACTTAACAATTCAAAGCTACTACCACTGCTACAGAGACTTTAGACTACCAGCCCCGTGTGTGCAACAAACTTCAGCTTTTCAACTCCAGTTCCTAAAAGAGTTCCTTGGATATGAATTAGTCTTGTTCATTTATATATGCAGACAACTGACTTCACTGCCTACTAAAAGTGTCAGATAATCACCAAGCCATTCTCATCTAAGACTAACTGATACCTTCTACCAGTACTTTCTCAAAAGTTTCTGTGATAAAGCTGGAGAAATAGGTACACTCTCTGGTCATAACAAAATGACAACACAGTCTCCACCTCAAGTAGGTTGGTACATTTAATGTTCTTTTTCACAAGTATTTCATGAAAATACACTGAGCTTCAGATTAATATCTACATAAGAAGCAGTAGCAGAGAGGAAAATAACTTTCCATCTTAAAGTACAATAAGCCAAAATTTAATTGTTAAAAACCTGGAAAAAAACTTAAGAAAATCCTTGATTTAATAAGATTCCAGACCATTAGATGATGCAAAAAGTCATGCTGTATCTCATCACTGTAAAGCCAGCCAAAATGTGATCAGCCTACTTGAGGACAACATTTCCTTGGCATAGAGTTCTCTACTCAATTCTGTATGACCCCTTTTTCATTGCTTTTTTTGCCTCCAGTGGCAGAGGCAAGATGGTATGATAGAAGACACCTTGATATTATTTTGGTTTGGATTTACCAGTATGAAATCCACAAATATAAAAGTATATACCAGCTTCAGATCAAGGACAATGTACAGTAATTCAGACGCATATTGAACTGCAGAAATCACAACCATTCAGTGATGCTCCACTACTTGAAAGAATATCAATTACCTTTAAGAATTTCATCTTGCTTTCAAAATACTTATTCAGTTAGCTTTAAGCATTCAGATGTTTTGGATGATTTTAGGAATAAGGAATTTATTTAGAATTTACTTAGTGACATAGGATTCTCCAGTAATATATTTTCTTTATTTTAATAACTTACTTTATGTCATATTTAATTTTAAATAATTAATTTAGAAATAAGAAATCTGTATTACATAAACTATATTGATATATAATAGAATTAATAAGCAAATCTCCTGAAATAAATCAGTAAACTCTTACCCCAGTATCTTAGCACAATCATCATAGTATTTCATGGAGTTTTTCACAAAACTGAAGCCATTCACATCACAGACATAGGACTGTCCATTAGCACGTAGCAAATCAAAGCCACAAACTGTTTGCTGTTTTTAAGAATAGAAGTTCAAGTGATTTAGGATTGCTTATTCTAAACAAGCCTTATATTTTAACAGGGTATTCATCTGAAAACATGACAAAAATGACACATTTGATGCTTAGTACCTTTTGTCAGTTCTGTGTTAGGTTCACGCATGTCATGCAAATATCTCCCCATTTTTAACTTTCTTTCCCAAAATTGATCTTATCCTTCCTGCACAGGCCCTACCAGTATGGGTATTGAAGGTCAAGTTCACATGTGCACAAACTTAACCTTCAAGATTTACAAGCACAAGCAATGATGGGCCTACAAATTCTGCTTTCTAACAATAGTTTCCCCACTACATGTAGTTTTTAAGTCGCAGGCAAGAAATTACAAAAACATTGAAAAGCCATTTTTGTCGAAATTTGACAGGGTAGTTTTGACACTGTCATACTATTGACATCATTAGTAGAGGACACTAGAAGCTATTTCAACGGATTATTTTTCAAGAGCTCAAAGCCCACTTTGCTAGTAGAGCTCACACCCAACAGGCTCCAGAATGCCATCACAGTTACACAGAGGTAAGGTGACAGACTGAAAGCCTTTTTATAGAACAGGTGAAAGGAGGGCAAGAGACTGAATGAAGTTTTGAACAAAGGAATCTTAAAACTATGCAGAAATCTTAAAACTATCTAAAAATGGAAACTATTAAAGACTTCAAATAAAGACCTATTCATGTCAGTACCAAATTAACAATTAATTGGTACCCGATGTAAATACTAGGTACCAAAGTTACAAAAATTTTACTCAGACTGTGCTTTGCTAATTTAGAAACTACTACTGAAATGTGTTAAAATATTATGCATAGAATAGATACTCACTGTGGGCTAGCAAAGCACAATGGCAATGTGTGAATTCAGCAAACTAATGCAACATAAGCAACTTACCCAGAACTTTTCAACACATTAAAGAAAGAATCCTTCTCAACTGAAAAAAAATGCGGCTACAGAAATTTAATTTTTCATCTTCCTAGGAGTTCTGCAGCTATTATCACTGCTGGCTCTATGCACTAAAACCCTACAGAAGTTTCATGTAACAAACAATTAATTAACACTAAATGTTTGATCAGATAGGAAAGTAATCAGCTTACCTTAAAGGCAAGGCATACTTTCCAAGCAATTAGCTTCTCTCTTGCATTCAGGATGACTGGATATCTCACTTCTTTTCCTTCACTATCTCGTTCTACTTTGCCATCCAGAGCTGGAGACTTCCGGGCTTCAGCATGAGCATAGTCTGGACCTACTGTGTACACCTGTATTGAAAAACAGGAGCTCCTGATTCAGTGTAATTAAATTATGTTACATAAATTCAGCAAAATGTATGCACATAACTCAAAACACATAATGACATCAAAAAATACTAGCTTCTTTCACCATTGAAAAGGTCACAGTAAAGTATATTCCTCAGTGGCATTCTCTGCCTTCTGAGAACACACACCATTTACTGGCAGCCTATGATTAAACAAGAAAAACAGTCATTATAAAACCTGATGAACAAAAATGAATGTTATGGTGGCACAGAGATGTAAATATTTTCCTCTCCAAAACATCTGCAGCTCCTGGAGAACACATTAATTTGAGAATTATTTCTGTTTACTTAACATGGAAATCTGACTGCAGGACTAAGTGATTCTCTTCTTTAAAAAATATTTTTACGTTTTAGACAGGATTAAACAAAGCAAAGATCTGCCCAGTTTTAACATGACAAGGCAGGAGTTTGAGCGAACAACTGTTATCTCTGTATTGCAGTTTTGATGCTTGCTGAAAGGTTTGGGGCATGTGATAGAAGAGACTTGTCAGCAGCTCTCAAAAATAGGCTACAGTCTCTAATTAAAACCAAATGCCAAGCCTTGATAAAGAAAGTATTCAACTAAACCAGATAATTGCCAATATTGCCAATTTAGTGAGTTCAGGCACGAGGGTGAGTTAAGTGAAGTCACTTAATACAAAGTTGATAGTATGGTCAAGAAAATCCATTATTTACTTGGGGTGTTACAAGCCCAGCATTGCTTGATGGCCACGCTACAACCAGTCAGAATAGTCCCCACCCCTCAAGCCATTCACATCACTTTGTTTTGAAACAAAGCTTTTTGCAAAGTTTGTAAAGGTCTTACACAAACATCTGTAAACACAAATAAACCTACAGCAAAGTGTTGTACAGAATAACCATCAGAAGAGTAAACCTTCAGTTGGTATGTTTTAATAAAGAACAGGGCATTTTTCTGAGAACAGAAAGAGAGTATTCCCCTCGTACCACCAAATGATACCAAGAAGTTGGCTGCAATTAATATAATGAAAGGGCTTTTTGCCCTAAGGTTGGATGAGACCTCACACTCTCTACACCTGCACTTTCTTGTCTAAATATGGTGATCTCTTGTGCATATTGTAGAACATTTGTTTTACATGTTTTGAAATGGCCTTCAAATGAATACAAAGGGAAAGGAAATAATCTGCATACGTGGCTGTCTTAACACTTCCTTTGTTATTGCTCTATTTTAGCATTCTCTTATGGTACCTAATCTTTACCTCTGTTAATAAATTAAATGAATGATAGGTTGAAAATTATGACAGATAAGGTCAACAAAAGTTACTTTCTTTGACTCCATGAAAATTTAACAGGTAACTTTTTTTATTAATTAGCATACTACAGTATTTGATAAAATCTATTTCAATTACAGATTTCTTTGCCACCTTTAACCTTCAGACAAAATATCTAGGCAGCACCTGTTAGCACAGGACAGCAGATACTATTCTGGCACTAACACAATACAGCAAAAAGAAAGACAATATGTTGGGTAACAAGCCTCCAGCACTTGATTCTAACAATGCAGGCAGAGCTGCTCTACATTACTATGTTTAAGTACTATGTTTAGCTAGAAACAGAATTACATTCTTTGCTTATGAACTGTATTAAAACTTAATTAAAATTAATCCTTAACACAAAGATATACTATCATCTTTAAAAGTGACAAGCTCTTTGAGCACTTGATTGTTCTAAATATAAATGAGAGCATGCAGTTGTCATACCTTCACGTCAGTTCCATCTGTAGGCATGAATTCCTCATAAATATAGGAGCCTGTTTTTCTCACACTGCTTTCAGGAGAATAAACACTGCTTCTGCTGCCAATCTGAAAGATGTATTTTTCCATTAAAAAACTCATAGGCTACTGCTTGAGAAACTTTAAAACTCCTTAAAATAACACACTTGTACTGAGAAAACACTTCCTGTACCAAATGAAACAAGGTTTTGATCATTGCCAAAAGATTTTTGTAAGATTCTAAAAGGGCATTGATAGTGTATGCTAAGAATCTGAAGTAGCTGACAATCTACTGCAAAAAGTAAAGATCTTCATTCAATCTATACATTCTCCTGAAATCAACTTCTCTGGCCTGCCATTATTCTGAGGCAAGCAGGACACGACAGAATTACTCTGCAATCCTGTTAGACACCTACAGCTTTTCAATGGCTTTAGTACCATACCCTCACCTTTCGAAAGAGCCTCTGGCTTCCACCCCCAGCAGATGTTGGATAATAAATGTAAACATTGTGGTCCTCAGCACTAACTGGCTTTTCTACGAAGGGCTTCTGGAAAATTTCTCCATTCACTTCCACATGATCTTCCCCTTCAATCAAGCTACATTCTAAAGAAACAGTGCAAACAACAGAGATGTAATGGTATACTAATACAATGAAATTACTACAATATCTGTGTTAATTTTGCAGGTTGAAATAATACTGTATTACATTTTTGTTTCTCTGATTTGTTAATGACTGCACAAAGACCTAATGATCACAAGCAGTATATGTCTGCTGTACTATGTCTATGTTACGCTATTTTAGTACTGTGTTCCAGAATTTCTGTTGATTCCCTCAGTGCCAAGAAGTTGTCTCCTGCAGGTGCATAAGCTGCATAAGGTGGTATATTTTGGAAATGTTTTGAAGAGGGGGAAGCAAGGTTTGTCTTTTTATTCAGTGCCTTTCTCTGAAATACCAGGGAGCTGGCAGGCAGACAGTGCATGTGGTGTGGTGCCAGCTGCCACAGCACCTTCCACAGGCTAAGAACCGTGTCATGTAGTGTGATTCATGCACCCTGCATAGAAGGTTAGGTCCTCTGGTATCAGCAATCAGGAATTTGGTATTCAATACTGGTTAACAGCATGCAGCAGCTTTTATTGGACTTTTGAAGCATAATTGTGTCCTTTCTTCCACAGATCACACCTACATTTTGATGCCAAATTCCCTTGACCTGTCACTGCAATCTCTTACTGTTGCTGTAAGCTTCCATTTTAGGAGAAAAAGTTCAGTTTGTTTCCAGGCACACAAAAAAGTAATTCCAATTTATATGCAGAGTGTATCATCTGCAGATATGTCTGGACTAGATTTCCATTACATGGCTGCTTATAAACATAAGGGAAAGTATTCACCAGCCTGACTTGTTCCTGTCAACATTACTTTCTAGAAGATTACTAATTATTGTTGTTAATATAACATCCAGAACGCTGCTCTCTTTGGTGATACCTTGGAATCTCAGTTTGTGTAAGAGACCCTATATTCTAGTTGTTCTATGAAGTCTGTAAGATGTGTGATGTCAGAATCATACTCCTCAGTTGCATACTTGTACTGCCTTTGGCTGGGATTGAGCTAATCTTCACAGCAGCTGGTATGGTGCTGTTTTGAACTTGTGACAAAAAACATCTTGGTATTTTTGTTAATGCTCAAGAGCACTTATGTGGCCTCAAACCCTTTTCTTTTTCACATACTGCCCCTCACAGCCAGGAGGGGTTAATCCACAACAATTCTTTAAATGCTGCAGAAGAAATCAAAGTCTGCATAAATGAATTGTCTAGCCAGCAAAATTTAGCGTTCCACGATGTACATACTGTTCTGCAGTGGAAACAAAGAAATGCTAATGGCTGATAGTTTATCATTGTTCTTTTTACCTTGGGGATTGTTTGGATCACGGTTCAGAACTGCATAACGAGGAAGTAAAATACCTTCAGCTTTAAGAATACCATAGACTTCTCTTCTACAGGAAAAGAACAAATATTGAGCCAGCAAATCCTGCTAATATTTGCATTTTACAGTCCATGAGTAAAGGAGGAGAAAAATACACAAAAAGTTTTTTGAAGTCACACAGGGTAAGGTTACACATATAACACTCTACTAACTGATATAATGCTTTAAAGGTCACTGACACAACTGTACCTTTGCAGTGATCTCTTCAACATCAATAAAAATGCACTTTGCAATGCCAGTCCTTTCTTCTCTGGCAGTGCAACAGACATTTGCACAGAACAATTCTCTTGTTAAAGGACATTTTCAGCTGTTCATGTTAAAGTGTATACAGGGCAGCAACCGAAGGCAGCCAAAATAGCAAGTCTGCTCCCTGTTCAGAAGACTCCAGTGTTTATGTATTTGGCTCACTATTGTTTTATTAATGTTTGCTCTGCATGACTGCAGCTCCAAAAGAAAACTCACTTTCAATAACCACACGATCTTTGAGTACCAAGAACTTGTATTAAATATGCTCCTTACAGAAAAAAATACTGTTAGTAATTTACATGAATTCTACAATTACAGAAGTTTGTACAGCTGCTATACATCCCCACCTATATATATATTTAAACTACTTTATTTGCTAAGCTTTAGAAAAATCTTATCACCAAATTTCTAACTTGGTAAATATTCAGACATATAAATATAAAAGAAGTAAAAAAAAAATACACCTAAAGACACATCCCAGAAAACTATGCATACAATAATAAAGCCTAACATTCTCTGTAATTTCATTTAGACTACTGTATAATCCTGGAATCACAGGATGTTCTGAATTGGAAGAGATGTTCCAAACCCTCTGCCATGGGCAGGGACAGAACACCAGAACTATTGCTATGCAATAGCAACGAATTCTTACAGTCTCTGACAAAACCAGCTTGCTTTTAAAGGTAATTAGTGTTATTTACCTGTCTTGTATGTGATACTGCATATTCAAGTCATTGATTATGAATGGATTCCTGAGTTTTGCATAGGCAACTGCTTTGTCCAGTGGAAATCCTAAAATATTTATTAAGACAAACAAATTAAAATTACAAGATGCAATGCCAGTAAATAGTTTGGAACCTTCATATTCAAGCTTTAAAGTACAACTGGAGACTGAAGTGCAAGGACACTCCCACAAGTATAAACACACAATAGGAGTTGAAGGTGATCATGAAACTACAGCCTAATTCCAGTACAGTCTGGCAAAAGCAGTGGTCCTGTCTCCAGTTCCCTCCTCCTCACTCCATTTACCTTCCACTTCCACAAGGCCAGAACTATGGCTTTTATTGCCTCTGCTCGATGTAAAATCATTACAAATATGATTTATAATCTCAGCCTACTCATCTTTGGTTCATTGCCCAGCCCCACAAAAAAACCTAGATATTAGCAGAGATGCATGAACCCAGAGATCCAACACACCCGATGAGAAGCAGAATGCCTTTACAATTATTGAACCAAGTATTAGATCACCACTTCCACTGGCTTAACAAGTATTTACCAGTGGAACAGCCATTTTAATACCATGTCAGAACTTTCTCATGCAATGTAAATAGTATCATTTAAAAAACTTGCCTTTTAAAAGTCAGCTGTATTATACTAAAGAAGACAAATTAATTACTTCCTAGGAAAGTCCAATAAAACTACAAGATAAAAAACCTAAAAGGACCTTCAAACATCTTAAATAATTTAGATGTCAGAAGCATTTATGGTATTATTAGAAGATTTACCTTTAGAGTGAAAAGAAATGAGACAGTCACATAAAGGCCAGTTTTCTACTGGCTCGTTCAAAATAACATCCTCTTCAAATATGACCACAGTTATATACTTAAACATGGAGAGGCGCTCAAGAATTTCTTTCATTGGTTTGGACTTTGATTTCTTAGCCATTGAACAAATCCCAACTGCAATTTGTCTTTCTGGTGGCTGGAAAGGAGGCAGGGGGGAAGGGAAAAGTAATTAATTATTATTTTTTCTCAGAACACAACAGGGTTCACAGCAGCGCAATACTAGAGCAGATATTTTCTCTTAGAATTGATATGCTACCATTAATTTAGTATTTTATCAGCTAAATTGTTAGGAGATAACAAAATGCAGCATGACATCATATGACACTGCATCCTCACAAAAAATGCCTCAAGAGTTAAACTGTTTAATATGTCTACATTACTTTTTGTGAGTATCGTTATCAGGAACAAATCCTAAGTAAGAAATGTCAAATCTGAACAAAACCATACTGGATTACTCTGAAGTTAACTAGTAATTAATTTTTCAACTACAACATTTTTCAATGTGTAATTAATATTCACAAGGCCTCTCATCATCTAATATTACAACTGAATTATGAAAAGAAAAACTAGTAAACCAGAAACTACTATTCTAGATTTCTGAATTATTCAGTGGTTATACAATTTTGCTTTTTTTGTATAGTCTATATCTACTTTCATGTTAAATGTTTAATAATTCCATTCTGCAGTGGTATTTTTAAAGGCAACAGCCAACCTACCCTGCTGTTTAAAGGAAACAACAAAAAACCCACAGAGCAATTCTTCAATTCAATTTACTGCTTTTTGAAAACAGCCAACTACCTTTCCTTGATAAAATAGACTCACTGAATTAAACTATTTGAGCTGCTAATTTTGTACTATTACTCTGCATTTCCAAGTTACTTTTAATCATGGAAAGTGCTTTAGCAACGGTGTTGCATTTACATTTTTTTGACATATTTACAATTAGTGAAAATTTAATCTACTCCCTGAAGTGAAGGGCCATAAAAAGAACAAACAGTAAACAGCCAAAAAATTACATGACAACTCATGCATAATAAAATTAAGAGTTTGTAAGCAAACTCTTAATTAAGAGAGTAATTAATTAAGCAACTAATTAACTAAGTAACTAATTAATTAAGCAACGTAAAAATTGGTAAGCACAATGCTAAAATACAATTCAGAACACTCTGTAAGAATCACAAACTAAGGTGCAATTTAAGATTAACTTATCATGCACCTTCTATACACCATGACAAGGAAGAACAAAAAGAAAAAAAATTCAGAAGTTAACTGTGAAGCAGTTGACACCACAAAAAAGTTCTCTATCATTTTTTCTACCAAGTATCCAAATAAATAAAATAGAGACTTGTGCCATCATCAAGTTCATTCCCAGAATCTAAATCAAGTCTGCAAAACAGGCACATCAACCTCAGTTGCCCCAAAACTCTGTAAAATCAAGCACATCTACTTCAAAGTCCAAGTATAATTAATTTTCAGGTGTGCTGCTTTTCCAAGCACTACCTGATCACTATCTGAATATGAACAATTTCTCAATTTAGAACACCATTTCACTACTAGACTAAAGCCATTTTTAAAAATAATGAAATACTGAAAAACACACTGAAGAAATATTTTTGAAAATCAGTTTTTGAAAAGCTTATAATGAAAAATAATGCTAGAGCACACAGAACAGCAAACCCTTGTCCCTATGGTACATACAGAGTCATACTCTTCCTCCTCGTCTTCCCCATGGTCATAGAAGTGTTCATAATCTGTAGATCTGGCTGAGTCCAGTAATCCTTCTCCATCTTCTCCACCCACGAAGAACCTGGGAGGATCATTCTCTGTGGCGTTAACAGACATGGTTACAAGACCTATAGAGATCTACGTAGAAGCTGCAGGCACTCTGGCAGCAGAGATCCTGGGCATGTTTCCCGCTGCCTCGGGAACACCAAAGTCCCCTGCTCTTTGAAGTCGCTCGTGTGGTGTTGCCACTGTGACTGTGTTGTTTACCAGGCACTGTTTAACTGGGATCATCTGCTCATGACTGGTTGGAGTTGCTGTTCCAAGAATCCCACAATACGCTGCTGCTTCCCTGAGATGGAATGACTTTTTAACCTACAAAAACCAGACAAACAAAAGAAAAGACACACTTGATAAAGGGAGATAAAATAAATCCTTCTCATTCAGAAAAAACATTTGGACATTTACAAACCTCTGAGCAAAGCACCAGAAACAAAACAGTGCATTCTACACACAGTCTACGCTTTCTGAGGTGTGTTTAGAGAAGAGGGAATAGTTTCAAAATTTTTATCAAACTACGGATGCAGGAATTTTAGAAATAGACAATACAACTCCCAGAAGTAAAAGCTGGCAAATGCACTTTTTTCCTGACTGAAGAAAGATGAAGTGAAGAGTATATGTTTTATATGGAAAAATAAAACAACAAAAATATTCTCCAGTATTTACAATATCTAACTCACTATCCCTGTCATGCACTGTTTTTTTCCACAGAAGTTCTGTGATCAAATGGCAATGGCAAACAGATAAAAGTGCTAATGAAAACATAAAACCACCACTAGGACTGTTCTTATACAGAAACCTAGTCTTAAAACTGGAGTGAATCTTTTCTGTAGAAGCACAATGTATGTGACAGCTTCATGTTTGCTTATTTCCAACAAAGCACTGCCTTATCTTCACACTGAAAAATTAAAAATTACAGAGATGTACACTAGCACTGCCTTCCCCCAAAAGTACTTCTAACTACTAATGTATCAGTGAACACACACTGTACCCTTTTAACCTGTCATGTGAAAATAAAATATTGGCAAAATAACTTGTACACAGAAACAGACTCACAGTTCAGGCATCTGTTGTTTTAACTAGGTAATGGTTGCCAGAAGGTGTACATGGCTTTATAACATTAACTTTATAACATTAGCCATAATGCATATAACATTAATTGTAATGCATCACTACTGCTTAGAAAATTAACAAGCAGTTACTTGTTTAGAAGCTCATCTGATCCAACAGGTTAGGTTAAGTTGTTTATTAGTCAGGTCATTACGCAAGTGCCATTCAACAATGATATCTCAGCAGAACTGAATTTGCTTTTAAACATCAGTCAAAATTACTTTGGCTGTCCCATGAACTAAGTGAAGCAACAGTAAATTCCCAATGGTGGTCAACCATTCAGCTTCCTGTGAAGGAGGATGGTAAACAAAGCAAAAGTTGCCCAGAAAGAATCTGTCCTAAATCAGAGGTTAGGTGTGGGTCAACAACACAGATGTTTCAGATCCAGAAGCTGAAAATGAGGTCTGAACATAAGGATCCTGGACTGATGGAAGAGGATTAAAAAGATTTATTTCTTAAACCTATTTGCTATTGTATCTGCTCTCCTTCAATTGTCATAATGAGAAATTACTTTCCCTTAGAATGTGAAACTGTAGCTGTTTGCCCTTCAAGCAATAACGACAACATTAAATTTCAAATACGTAATTCATCTGGCTGCCACAAGAGCTAGAAATTGGGTATTGAGGTACATCAATCCTGTCTATGACATGGTAAAGAAAGTGAGCTTTCTGATTTCTATTTCTAGCAAGCTTCAGAAAGACAGTGATTGTTGCCAATACATACTGGCAACCAACTCAGAATTTTGTAAAGGTACTAAAACCAAAAAAGGCTCTCCAAAAAAACACTGGTAAAGCCCAAAGTTTAACATTTCATCTTGTATCAGCTCCTCTCCCACTACCCAAATTCTGTACATTGGAAACCAGTTTCTCAATAGCTTTTAAAAACCTGTGATTTTCTCATAAAGAAGGAAGGACAATGACTTGAAACAAATGGAAGGCCTTCAAAAAAAACTTGTTAATCTTTCTTTCCCCTGCCTATTCCTGTAGCACACTTTGTGAGAGCAGCAGAAGTTATAAAGTTTATGTGCAGTGGATGACTGGTTATTTCACAGGGATCTCTGGCACTAATCAAGTCTCTCTAGCCCAGAAGGATTACTTCTCAAAGCAAGTAAAACCCACACAAATAGACTGAAGGGAAAGAGCAACATATTTGTCTACAAATGACAGAAAGATATAACCTGACAAGCCTAATTCCCCAACAGACCTATCTGAAAACTCAGTGTTCTGCTACCTGCCCCATTCAAGAATCTGGAGACTGTTGGTGTTATGACTGGCAAGTGCACTTGAACTGGGGCTTCTGTTGTGGAAAACAGAACAGCTTTGAACAGCCACATAGTTTCCTTGGAATTAACAGATTATTTTCTCCAAGATTCACATTGTTCACCTGTCTGAAGCTGGGTGAATAACTAGATTGCCACTCCATGCTACTGTCACTAGGCCCCAGAGTTTTCATACAGTAAAAGTAACACCAAAGGCAACGAATCAAGAAAAGATACTGACATTTTCCAGGCTTATAAACTACTGTATAAACTCTCTGAATTGCATATAAACTGGCATTCTGACTGCTGATGGTTGCCAGCTTATTTCCCCGACAGCAGATGCTGTAAGCTACTGTCATCACCATAAATTTTTGTCAAGGATATGTTTAATAAATTATCTATTTTTTAGAATTAATGCTTTCAGAGATGGGAATTAAAATTCTTTCCTTCCAAATGCTACAATAAAAATCAAGCTATCCCTTTCTTTCTTGCGGTGTGTGAAATAAAAATAAGCCAAGAAAAAGGACAAGCAGAGAGAAACGCTAGAGTAAGGGACTGCAACTACAGTGAACAACTTTCACAAGTCTCCTAAAAACCACCTACAGTTATCTGACATCAAAAATGCAGTAAGACCAAACTTGAACAAACACATGATTCTCAAGTTGTACACCAAGGGAGAAATAATAAATGGCAGAGCAAGAAGATGGAACTGTTTTCCTACTTCAGAAGTACCACCAGTGCTGGTGGAATAAACATCCAGTACACAGTGCCCTACACAGAATTCCCTCTTGCTGCCCCTGGAGCATGCAAGAGTCTTTCCAGCACCATTTCTCTGTATTAAGAAGTGAGCAGCAGCAGCAACACAGGGGCAGAGACACTTTATGTTAGATCTTCTCTGTTTGGTGCATGAGCACAAACCTCACCAGACAGCGCAGGTTAGAAGATGACGTACCCGTCTAAACCATGAACGACTGCACTGTCAGCAAGACACAACCCAAAGCTTTGTGTTGGGATATACACTGACCCATTTACAGGGAGATAGCATCAACAACATCCAGGCAACCATCTCTTACTGTGCAATGACCTCTCCAGATAAAATTATCTAGACTGTTCTGTTTAAATCTTGCCTGTTACTAAGGCTTCTGCTTCACAGCTTATAGATCAAAAAAATCTTCACTTGTTTTGAGAAATGCACTGTTGTTCTTAAAAAGAGATTCAAACAAATGTGTGGCCTGTCTATGCTATGTCTTGGCCAAAACAAGTTTAAAAAAAAAGGGATACAGAAACATTCTAAATATATAAAAAGACACACAGGCAAACTTAACATCAACATACAAATAAGGCTGTATTTGAATGAAAAATTTTGATAGCCTGCACTCCAAGTCCAGTGTTCACTCCAGTGATGCATTATAGGTTTTTCTTCTAACAGAACAGTTCTCCATCACCACAAGAATACTCCAAAGGAATTCCAAAGCATATTCTGAAAGAATAAGCCAAAATATAGTCCTCACTAAGTGTTAACAGATAACACCCACAGTTTTCCTGTCCCCATTCCACATGTTTCAGCAGCTCAGGAGTCCAGCTCTGGTGTTTCCCACACTGACTTAGACCGTAAAGATTAGCATTCCAGTAACTGTCAGCAACAAATCAGCTCAACATAGCAGCAGTGGTCTGAGCAGTCATGAAAAAGGGGCTCAAAGTTTTAACAGCCCCGTTTTTAATACTGATAAGAACATATACAACTCCTATACAAAGAGAAGTATTTCACCAGATTTTCTTCTGCATCTCTGCAGCCATCAAAGAACAAATAAACACTTCCTATACTACACACTAATGGAAACTAACGGAACAAAACTAGATTAGAAGTGCTTCTCATCTGTTGTCTAAAGCAAAAAACCCAACACATCATGCATTATATGCCTATAAAACATTTCTAAATCACCAACTGCTCAGGAAAACAACTTTTCAAAATGCCATTATATCGTAACTACAAAACAGTGACATTTACATTGTGAAATTTATCAAACAAGCAACAAGAATCGTAAGTGGTTCTCATCTGTTACATAACTCTGTACATATCTATATAATAGTACATATATATATATACATGTATATACATAATATTAACAAAACAGATCACTCCCCTGCACCCTACCCCCATATTGCTCCTTTTAAAGTTTCAGTTTTTACCACTGTAGGCATATTCCAACTGCATCCCTTACAAGTTTCCACCAATTTAAATTATATCATTAAAACCCAAATAATAGAAATTTTTCAGGTAGTCTCCAGTCAGCTGACAAAAGGTTTTCAATATCTTCCTGCTAGAACCAATATAGCTAATATTTTCATTAACAGTACATTTAACAGCAAAAATGTTTGCTTCACTCCTGCTGAGGCCTTTTGCCCACTTTAAAATTCCAGTTCTGCAATATGATTTATGGTGTAAGAAACCACCAAAGACAGTCAGTTTGCTGGGCTGCTGGTGAAGCAGAAAGCAATGAGGAGGGAACAAGGTGGAAGCAAAGGGGAGACAGGAAGAAGAACCAGTGGAGTCTGAGAGCTGATAGCACCGACTACAATCCCAAGAGCTCTCTGTGCACGTGTGACACCATTCTACAGATGATTCAAAGAAAGCTGATTATACTTCAGACTTAAAAATGTGAGACATTAGAACTACTAACAAGAGCCCATACTCAAGAACAGCATTTCTTCAGGTCTGACAAAAGACCTGGAAGAGAGAGGAGACAGAACAGTCAAAAGGCAGAAAAAGAGGGAAAGGATGCCAAAACACAGAAGCTGCTGAAGACAACGCTGTGAGTAAACCATGCATGATTTGTCTGTTGCTGTACCTTACTCGGAAAGAGATATATATTCTCTCCAATTTTAAACTGGACAGAATTTAAACCCAAATTTTCTACTGTCTCATGTAGTCAATTTTAAAAAATTAACATTTACACACAGATGTTGTTCTGTTCTATCATACATCCTGTGAGATACTGAGCAGCAGCTCTTAGCCCACTACTGATATGGACTAAACCTAAAAAAATATGTTGAGCAGCTCTCTCCCAGTATCTCTCAGCCACAAAGAATGTTACAGTTACTGCCTGATAGTACTTTTACACAATAACAAGAAACCAAACCCAAACAACCTAGACAAACAACCAAACCAAACCTCCCACAAAAAACCTCAAGGAAACAAATCAAACAACAATCACAGAAAATACAAGGGGATATAAGGGATTCACATAAGTGCTGGAATTTATATGGTCCAAGTGTACTACATGAAATGGAGAAAAGCCTTCAGCTCTCTTCAAATACAAACTTCAACAGCCTTTAGAAGGTTATAATCACTTTCCATAACTCAGGTCTGCTTAAGCAACACTGAACAAGAAACTCCATTGAGGTACAACAGAGCAGACAAGAAACAGGCTAAAAAGAGATAACAAAAGAAAAAAGATCTATTATAAAGACTACATCACACAGTTTTACAGGAACTGTCACCTGCTACAATCTTGCATCAAAGAAACATCAAGCTCTAGATTTCACAATATGCTAACGTCTTCCCTCATCGTGACAAGAACCTCCCAGAACAGAAGATGAAAAGTAGCCTTTATTTGTTGCTTTTAAGCGAGACACCTGATTCTGCCTACAAGCCAAGCACACCTCTCAGACTGACACATGAAAAGACAAAATCTATGCAAATGACAACTGTACACATGCTAAGTTCTATCTGTCTGCAGGAACACTGCAAATATTTTTTACGATGTTCCAGAAGCATTACTATGTAGTAGTTTATGCATTAGTCCTCCAGAAAAATTACAGCAGCTCTCATTCCAAAAGAGACCATCCACCTTTCAGTTTCACTGTACTGAGACCTGAAAAAGCCTTCTTCAGAATGAAGAGGAGACTACCTTGCTAGGTAAATGCTTGCATTGAGTTTACCTGGTAAGGCTTTGGAAGTGAGTGGGCTGCAGGGGTGGCTTCTGTGAGAAGACCCCCATGTCACAGAGCCCTTTTCAGGCACCTCCAGGGTGGACCTGCTGCTGCCCAAAGCTGAGCCCCCCAGCCACGCTGGTGCTGCCTCTGCTGGAACATGCTTCGGAAAGGGCAAAAAACACTGCACAGCAGCTGAGAGGGGTGAGAGTAACTGAGAGAAACAACTCTGCAACACCAAGGTCACTGAGCAAAGAGGTGCCAGAGGTGCTCCAGGCAGCAGAGGTTCCCCTGCAGCCCACGGAGGTTCACAGTGGAGCACAAACCCACCTGCAGGCCACGGGGAACCCCAGGCTGGAGCAGGTGGATGTACCCTGAAGGAAGAGGTCGCCCACAGAGAGCCTGTACTGGAGCACCTGGCAGGAGCTGCAGCCCACAGGGAGGACATATGGGCAGGAATGCTGTTCCAGGCTGGAGCCCTGTTTTACCCAGGATATAATATTCAGGGCTCCAGTCGTTCTTCCTGGATGAATAAATTCATATATTAGAAGAGTTATGTAGAACATGTCATTGTATAGTAAAGAATCATAGAATGGTTTGGGTTGGAAGGAACCTCAAAGACCACCTTGTTCCAACCCCTCTGCCATGGGCAGGGAACCTTCCACTAAACTAGATTGCTCCAGGTTTGATCCAATCTGGCCTTTGGACATTTCCAGGGATGGTGCATCCACAACTTCTCTGGACAACCTGTGCCAGTGCCTTCCCATCATCTCAGTAAAGAATTTCTGCATAATATCTAATCTAAATCTCTTACTCCTCAGATTAAAGTCATTCTCCCCTGTGCTCTCCAGCTCTCTTGCAGTCTCCCTTTAGTTACTGGAAGGTGCTTATAGAAGGACACCAAATTTGTCAAATTTGCCTTAGTGAACTCACACTGACTGTCAACCATCACCTTCTTATTTTCCAAGTGCTCCAGGAGGATCTGCTCCATGATTTTGCTTAGTAGGCACCCAGTGCTCAATAAATGTGTTTTCTGGGCAAAAATACTACTGCACTGTTACTCACACTCCCTCTTCATCAGTAACACACACGTACAGATGCTTTTGCCCACACTCTTTTCAACTTGGTGGTTAGGTCACACTTCTGATAAACAGAAAACAGGGACAGAATAGAAACAATATTTGTCCTGTTCCACTCAATTTTTCTAACCACTAGGATACCACTTTCTCCATACACCACTAAGTTTTTGGTTTTTATTTTAAGGTAGATTCTGGGTTGCTTTTTACAGTAGAGGGCTTGCTGATTGGCATTCCAAGCAGAAGACAGGTTCCTAGCGTGCCAAATCTTACCAGTGAGACACTTCCAAACATCCATTATCAAGCATCAGGAATCCAGAAATACCCTTCTTACTGGCATTTCCTACTGGAAAAACTCTGTTCAGTGTTACTTACAGGAGCACTTAACATCTCACAGAATTCTGTATAGCTAGGCTAGCTAACAAGCTGCAGTTGCCTAAATCTTCTTCTGGGGATCTTTATTATTTTCCAAGAATTTTGCCACCAAATGTTTGTGCCTAAACTAGTATTTCAGTCTGACCCTTGCCTTACAGTAGCTCAGAGGATAGAAAACTGAGAAGATCTGTGCCCTGCCATGTGAGCCAGGATTCTGTTAAGAGGCCAACTTCGCAGCAAGGAAATATGTGCATTCTAGGTTGTTGACGAGTAAGATTTCTAATCTTAATGCACAACTGTTATAGTTTTCAAATAGTAATTACTTGGCTGATTTCCCCATATCTGCTTTCTCTCCTAATAATTAAATAGTTAGTCAGGCGAAGTATTTCCGGTAATTTAGAACTACCAAACCTAAAGTGAAATAACTTTTCAATGGGTCTTTTCCTGATCAGGTTCTTTGTTTG
Organism: Climacteris rufus; assembly: GCA_013398175.1. NCBI lineage: Eukaryota > Metazoa > Chordata > Aves > Passeriformes > Climacteridae > Climacteris > Climacteris rufus. The sequence continues at coordinate 263,180 of VZRZ01007879.1, read as the reverse complement.
CAGAACTTATTTCTCCCTTATCTCTCACCAGCAGAAAAGTGACTTTTCAGCACACGTAAAAGCCTGAAATTTATCTCCAAATACTGCAGCATCACAGGGCATACTTCAACTCTGGTTGAAACTGCAAAATAAACCACAACTGTGCTTTAGCAGAAGTGTTAAAACAGCCTTAAAAGTCTAGAAAAACCCATCTGCTAAATAACACTCTCTTACCCTCCAGATAGAAAGACAGTATTTTTTTAAACTGGCAAACTACACAGACTGATATCTGGCATGTGTTACAAGTGTCTCCTGCACAGCCACAGAACTGATAACCTTCACATTCATAACCTCCAAGTTCCTTTCTAAATCAAACCCTGCCAAACACATCACATAAAGGCATTTATGTTTGTGTCAAGTTTGAATGTTTCAGGAAAGGCTGGCTTCCAAAATTTTCAGTATCCCACTCACAGATGTCAAAACAGCTTCTCCAGATTCTCACAAAGAACTTTACTTCGATTTTGTAGAGATGAGAGCTTTTGCAAAAAAAAAAAAAAAAAAAAAAAAAAAAAAAAAAAAAAACAACCACATTTC